>VOPJ01007893.1:0-74811 GCA_014673585.1 Semibalanus balanoides
CAGCCGTTACCTGAGGTAGAACTGACCAATAAGTCGGTCAAGCGGACCAACCCCTACTAAAGTGCATGCTAGACGGCAATGGGAGGTAAGACGGCCACCCCTCTATGCACAAAAACTACTATAGCTACGACACGCAAAGCGGTGGCATACGATTATATTTTCATCCAGGACTTGCAATGTCCGCTTCTACCACCGTAAATCTATTGTCGAAAAAATGCCTGTCATGATTCATGTTCATGGGTACGAGGGGAAATTTCATGTGCATCACACAACACTGCTACTATTTACAATAATTGCATGCCCAAACTCAATTCGGTGCTAAAATACGGCTTCCAAATCAATGCCCCCAGATGGAAAGAGAAGGAAACAACTAAAAATTCCACGTTTAAAAAAAAAAACATTGCTTCGCCGGCATTCCCGCCCTGGTTTCTTCGTACGACGTGACGAAGGTGGCATTAGGTAGTCTACAGTCGTATAAATACATAATTAATCAGAAGCTTGGTTTTCCATGTCACTGCGAATGAAACCTGTATGTTTCAGGTTCTTAATCTGAGGCCAAAGACAATGACAAAGACAATCCACAAATGCGAAAAAGTTGATTTGGGAAGAAAATTTAAAAGTATCATACATATACATTATACATGAAATTCACCAGAGTTTGCCTCTTCATATATGAAAAGGTGATTTCAAACAAACGTTTCTTAGTGAAAGCTGCTTATATTTTCTTTTGAAATACGAAACGTGTCAATTTATTTCCCGATTTCAGGTGGTGTGGGGGTTTGGTCGCTTTGCCCCCTCTTGGATCCGCCAACGAAAAAATAACATTGGGGCCGATGGTAAACATTGGGGGCCGAGGGTTCCGTTGGGGGGACAAACTCAGCATGGGGGGGGGGGGGGGGGGTGGAGGCGAGGACAACCAACAAAAATATATAAATCGACAACCTATGGTCATTCTGGTCATTAAGGGGGGGTAACATTCTCTTGACGGTCAGAACCACTGTCCTGCAACATGCATGATCGGATGCAGACAAATAGGATCGCTGGTTTGTGAAATTCGCTACCTTCGCGACCACCACCACTACCGGCAGGATAGCTCGGAGGCGTGCAGATGGACTCGGCAGCGTGGCGTGGTCGGGTGAAATGGTGTCATGACCTTGACCGGTATATGCCGGCGGCGTCATGTTGTACTTTCAGCCGTGTAACACTCAACCATCAGGCCGAGCTTCCGGAGGACCCTCTGGTCAGCACACGCAGACCCGAAGTGTTTCTGGCTTATTTTTCGAGAGACCCCAAGGTGACCTGCAGACCACGGCAACCATGCTTACACAGGGTCCAACTGACCGTGCCCTCTAAGGCAACAACAGGTGTCCATAGGCGGGATCGAGCACCAGCTGCCGTGGGCGGACCCGGCCGGGGGGGCCCCGAGGCACCTACAGGTCACAGACACAGAGACGGACAGAAAGCACCAAGCTGCCGGTGGGCGACCCGGCCGGGGCCCCGAGGCACCACAGGTCACAGACTAAGAGACGGACAGAAGCACCCAGCTGCCGGTGGGCGGACCCGGCCGGGGCCCCGAGGCACCACAGGTCACAGACACAGAGACGGACCGAGCACCCAGCTGCCGGTGGCCGGACCCGGCCCGAGTCACACCAGAGACGTTGTTTATAAAAGTGATTGTGGGTGCTCAAATTGAAACACATTTCACCCCTCTTACTTCTATTACCAACGGAAAACATTGGTGCTAATTGTTTTCGCTCATTTACTTCTTGACGATAAAACGGCTTAACACATCGATCGATTAAAAAGAAGCTAACAAGTATGATCATTTGTACTAGGCATGAAGATAATTTTGTCCTTGTTGAAGGTGGTGCATAACCTTTCCCTTAAGCATTTTAGCTCACTATTGCAGAAATGCGTAACCATTGTCGCACACAGAAGCTATCTTTGATCAGCTATAAAGGAAATGAATGGAATGTGCAAACAGGGGTGGATCCAGGGGAGGGAGCAATCTAGTCATGCCCCCAAAAAACGTTTGAAATCGGAGGAAAATTGACACATGTCCTGATATAAAATAAAATCTAAGCAACTTTAACAAAGTAAAGTTTGTTTTAACCCTTGCCTTACAGGGGGGGGGGGCCTGACAGGCCCCCCTGAGGTTTTTCTTGAATAACTTTTTACACATGAAGTGCATCTTGCTAAAAAAAGAGTTTACAACAAGTATACGTATTCTGTGATTTTTTTTAATCAAATTTGGTCGGGTATTTGGAGAGATTATGACGTTTTAGTGACATCATGCTGGTGAAAAAGCGGTAAATATTGGGGAGATCATAGAAAATAGAGTTTTTAAACAAGTTGTAGACGAACAACGGAAAAGATAGAAAACGACATTTTCTAAATGGTGTTCTCAGATTTGCATTTTTTTTTTGCCACCAAAAAAAAAAAAAAATGGAAAAAATTCCTATACAATCAAAATTCTCAAGGATGTAAAAAAACGGAAATAATGTTAGAGAACTGAGTATGAAAATACTCAAACAAAACTTTAAACAATATCTCTTATTTTAACTGAAGTCGATGACTTCGAAGTTAGGAAATTCATGACGTCATTTTTCAAATCACTTTTTTACCTTTTTTGACAGAACGAACATTTTTTTTAGAACAAAACTAGTCTAGGAATATTCATTTTTTACAATTTATACTTTCTAATTTTGAGGTCCTATGACCGTTTTTCACAGACGTGATCGAGGCGGACCGTAGTCCCAGGTATTGTCGGGCACGTAAAATTCGAACACTAAATTCTACCGGCCAAACAGGAATTGCGCGATCGGGTGGTGAGGTCAGTAACCACGCAACAAGGTCTGCTTAGCGGGGTTTCCTGACCTCGGAAAGCCATCCATACAAAGCATTCGGACTAAATTTATAAAAAAGACTGCTAATCGCTAATCGCGCCACAGGCAGTTTTCAATCTATGTGACGATTCTTCGGTCCTAAGAGACTAACCCAGACCTAAGTCCATATATGGACAGATAACTAATTAACAACCAACTTTAGACACTCGACCAAAATCACTTATTTTTATCACTTCAATAATGACGACGGAACAGAGACAATTTTTTTGTACGTGGTCGATTTTGGGTCATGACTTGACCTGAAACGTCCACCCCGTTGACCTGAAACTAAAAATGCAATACTGTTAGATTCCTCACATGACAGGAAACCATGCGTTTTACGCGTTGCTCTATTTGCTTGGTTTCGAAGTTAACAGGGGGGCCTGTCAGTAAGGCGAAAGGTGAGAAAAACGTTCCCATAAGGCGAGGGTTAAATCAGCTACCAATGCATAAGCAAGAGGCAATCCGATGAGCTTTTTAGAAACTATGTGATGATTTTTGGACTTTGGGTGATGATTTTTTGATGATTTTTGCCCCCCCCACCACCGTGGCCCTCAACAAACTACCGTGTGGCCCACCCTTGTGTGCAAACAGCAATGTGCTGTGACCAACATATAACAAATGCATTGTTAATTGAACTCCTTGGAATGCAAAACATTAGACGAACGGAAGCACCAATATCGAAATTAATTACTTGTATTTTATTCGTTTATTTTCAAGTAGCAGCAGTTAAATAATTTAGGTGTATGTTTATTTCAAAGTCTTAACTTCTTAAAAACAATGAATGCGCGCAGAAGGTGCGAGCGAAAAACAATATATATTGCAGGCAGCAAACCTTAAGTTTCAAGCACACCAAACATGTTTTCGTTTGTCTGTCTGGTATTCTTGAATTCTTTGAATTTGAAACATTTTGAATATTGGTCTAGGCACAGTACTTGTCATGTGTGCTAATAATATCATAATTGCTCAATCTTACAATGTCCGTTCTTTTTATGCTGAATAAATAACCACGGTGCCCCGGTGCCCCCCCCCCCCCATTCCGCCGCCTATGGCATCGAACAACTCTTTTTGCATGGAATAATACAAATATTCAAATTAAGGATGACAAAAATCAGTTTCATGAGCAGTGTGGGGCCAAAGTTACTTAAATAACATTTAATCTGTGTCTGTGACTCACCGAAAAGAAAAAGGTACGATCAATAAACAGCTGAGCAGATTTTAGACTTATGCTTGGCATAACAACCTTCTGTTTAATCGTTTAAGTAGTGAAAATCTAGCGATTAGCGAAATTCCTGACCTTAACAATTTATCCTATGGTTTAACTTTTATGCATTTTTAAACATGCTTCATGGTTGAGGGTGCCGATAGACTATTGTGGGTGCCCATGTCAGCTTCTTTAGCAGTCGGAACTCTTTAGATATGCATTGCTCATGACAATGTTTGTAAAATAATTGGTTTTCACATTCTACATAAGTCCATTTATTGTGGATTCAACATAACTGCTTACTTCGGCTCCGTGCGGCATTCTCGCAAGTGGATTAAGAGGCTGCATTCAAACAATTGCTTCGGCAATAATACAATCGCCAAGCAGCTGAAATCATAACACTCTTTCCTTCATTCTCTTCTTTCGCTTTGCTTCCTGCATTTTCCTCCGATAAAAACCAACGAGTTTGACAGATACATTTATTCTATGTAGTCGGTACATTGAATGCACATCGAAAAATATAAATTAAGGAACAGTATGTGTCCGTGACTGCCTGAATTCACAGCGGGCACGGCTGCACCTACGCTCGTCCGGCTCTCACGTATGTTCGCGGACATACAGTACACCTGTGTGTGTGGGTGTGAGTGGGAAAGTGTGTATATGTGTGTATGTGTGTACTGTACACGCTCATGCGATGACGTACTCTCAGAGCACAACTGCATGTTGATTGAGGCGGCATCGATCAAACGCTGTGCGACAGGACGTACATAAGTGATCTGATCTGTCGGCTCTCCCGCCAACAGCGAGACAACATTCTCTACCTTCAGGATGGAACAGATGCAAAAACGCTGTACAGATGACACCCAAGTATTTGTGACACATTTTTTCCTCGAAAGTTCGCTTACGCAAACCCATTAACAAGTAGAGGTACGAGAGAAACACACTGGAACTAAACAACATGACTTTGAGATAGAACGGTGCACGTGCAAACAGTGAAACGCAGAGAACACAGAAGACCCCAAAACACGAGGCCGAGTAAACGCTCATAGGAAGAGATCACTGAATTAGAACGATGCAGCAGGACCGTCGGTCTCCCTCGCCACCCCGCGATCCGTTAGTTATCAACACATCTCCGCGTGACTCCCAACAGGACCGAATCACTCCTGCCTGACTGTAATGACGGTACACCTGCCGCCGCAGAAGGTGCAATCCCCGACAGCATGACCCCGGACACGACCCTTCCAGCGACCCTTCACGACCCAGCGCGCTCACACCAAACACAGAAAACCGAGATACACAGAGACGGCGGCGTCCGGCCGCCGCCATCCAACACAAAATCTGACCAGATCATCTGGCGGGCGGCATCGGCGGGGGTGGTCGCCGCAGCCGGACCTCCACCGCCCAGACTGCGGACCCAGCCGCAGGGCCTCTGTGACCTGCCGGCCTGGCACACGCTCCGTTGTGACTAGTTTCCTCTCTCTCTCTCTCCGGCACGGGCGCCCCCCGGCCACCCACGACTGCGGCACATCTCGACACACCAACATCCAACAATAGGGGCCGGAGGGCATGAGGCGGCGCTAAGATGGCCGAGCGACTGGCGACAGACGCGGTCACTCTCAACGTCAGCTGTAGTGGAAACGCTGCTCAGAGGCGGCCACGTCCTTGGTCCTGCCGACGACTCCCGCGCCCGCCCCGTGCCGGACCCCCGCCTGACCCCAACGACGACCCAGTGCAAACGCCCCGCAGACTCCCTATTTGGTTTGTGCAATGGCCACAGTGGGCGGCCCCTAATACTGAAGAGAATATTGTACTTTACCAGCACACACGCACGCAGTGGATTATGTCATTTCACTAATTAACATCGTCCCGGCGATGATTGCACTAGGCCTGGTACAAAACAGCGACGGCGCTGCCCGAGTGACGTCACAGCCGCCGGACGCGCGCCATTGGTGGAGGCCGCGCGTCAGTGGCCGGGCAGCACCGGCGGCAGCAGGCCCGTCTTATTGTTCTGACTGACGACACACTTCCGCATGTGCTTCTCCAGCGTGGACGCCACCGAGAAGGGCATCGTGCAGAAGCGGCACTGGTATACGTCCTTGCCCATTCGGCCGTGCGTCTTCATGTGTCGCGTCAGCTTGCTGCTCTGCGCGCAGGCATAGTTGCACATATTGCACTGGTAGGGCTTCTCACCAGTGTGCGAGCGTCGGTGCACGGTCAGGTTGGAGCAGTTCTTGAACACCTTGCCGCAGTACTCGCACGTGTCGCGCCGACTGCGCTCGCGTTTTGGCGAGGGCGAGTGCAGGCCAATGCGGCCGCCCGGTTTGGGTGCGAACGGATTGTGGTGGGGACGCTGCGCCGCCTTGAAGGCGCCCTCGGATGCCGCCTTGGCGTGGCTGAGGAAGTCGGGCGCCGAGCGCGGCGGGAAGGGGAAGTCGCGTGACATGGCCATGGGCGGCAGCCACAGGGCCGGGAAGAGGCTGGGGTCGGGCGGTTCGCGGCCACCTAGGTCCAGCTTCAGCCGGTGGGATGGGTCAAAGGCGGCCTCCAGGCCGAGTAGTGAGCCGCGGCTCAGGTCCAGCACTGGCTGATGGCTCAGCAGACCGCCGCCAAACTCTTCCCGCACCTTAATCGTGCTCCACTCCATCCGGTCTCCCCCGCTGGTCTCTCGCGAGAAGTCCCGCGCCTCGCCGGCACGCGCTTCGCTGGGCCGCGCCTCTCCGTCGCGCGCGCTGCTCTCCCGCGCTTCGCTGTCGCGAGTCTCACCGAAGCGAGCTTCTCCATCACGTGCCTCGCTGCTGTGGCGTTCACCTGCTTGTCCATCATTGCTTTCTTGGGCTTCGCTTCCGGGCGCTTCGCTGTCCAGAGCGTCGCTGTCCGGCACATCGCTGTCCTGTCCGTCGCTGTCTCGCGCCTCGCTGTCGTGCGCCTCGCTATCGTGCGTCTCGCTGTCGAGCAGCTCGTCGTCACTGTGGTTGCTGTCGCTCAGGGGCTCCTCGTCCTTGCCCGACTCGCGCAGTGCCTGTTTATACGCGTCCCGGTACGCGTTGATGTTGGATAGTCCAAATTTGTCCATCAGTTCTCCGACCAGCGATGATTTCTCCGACGATGGCGTCGGCGGCAAGTTGTTGTTGGGCGTGAGCGGCGCCGGCACCGGAGTTGAGGCGGCCGACTTGGTCGACAGATCCTCCGGCCCGTCCGCCTCGGCCGCCACGGAAGAGTCCTCGTCGTCTTCGTCCAGGAGCTCCTCTTCGTCCTCCTCCTGAACGCTGACATCATCGTCCTCATCCTTGGCATCATCGCTGGCCTGCGAGTTTTTTTCCACACTGAGTTCGAGCTCCTTCATGTGGGTCTTCATGTGCCGCTTCAGCTTGCTGCTCTGTGTGCACGCGTGGCTGCAGATCTTGCACTTGTACGGCTTTTCGCCCGTGTGAATGCGCCGGTGCACGATCAGGTTGCTCTGGAAGCGGAATATCTTGTGACAGTGCTCGCAGGCACGCGGCCGCTCCTTGCGCTTGGGTGGGGCGGGGCGCGCGGGCGCCGCCGGCTGCTGCACAGGACTCGGGCTGGAGGTGCTCGGACCAGCCGGAGAGCCGAACGGCGGCGGTGGCGAGACGCGCAGCCGTTTGGCCGGCGGAGAGAGCAGGTCGGAGGCGACGGGCAGCGAGGCGCCTGCCAGCTGCCGCAGCCGCTGCGAGTAGAAGTCGAGCGGCTCCATGGGTAGCGATAGCGGCGGCTGCGGCCGCTGGCCCAGCTCGAACGGAGGCATCGACAGCGGAGCGTTCATCCGGAACTGCTCAGAACTGCTCATCCGGAACTGTTCAGAGATGATGTTCTCCATGCGGAAGTTGTGACTAGGCGGCCGGCTGAACGGCGCGCCCAGCATGGAGGGGAACGGCTTGTCGCCACCCAGCGGCATGCGCAAGAACGGCAGCTCGAAGCTGGCATGGCAGGAGGTGGGCGCTAGACGCGCCGAGACCGGTGGCATCGGTGGCGGCGGCGGCGGCCGCGCCACTGGCGGCAACGGCGCCGGCTCCGGTGCCAACCGCGGCGGTGAGAGTTGCCGCGGCGGTGGCAAGACTCGGCGCGGTGATGGCGAACTCCGGCGAGGTGACGGCGAATTCCGGCGAGGTGATGGTAAACTCAGGCGAGGTGATGGTAAACTCCGGCGAGGTGACGGCGAGCGGCGGCGCAGCGGCGGGGATGGAGTGGACGGGCGGCACGTGGCGGCCGCGCGGTTCTCGTAGATATTGACGCCGTGGTCCTCCTGGACATGCCGAACCAGCGACCACGCCGAGTCGAAGCTGTTCTTGCACGTGAAGCACACGTACGATCCAGGCTCTGAAACAAACAAATATGATCGTGTTAAACTTCGTCGGAGCCGAGGGACACACAATGAACAAGCTCCACTTACAAAGTTGTTAGTAACTCCCAGCAACTAAATTATAATTCTAGGACATCGCGGTGCAAATCATTTACGAAAGTTTTCAGCCTAACACCTTCAAATCCTGCAGCCCAATCCGCTTGGCCCTTGTAACGACCGTTACCACTCTCGCCCTCCCTCGCCCAGCCTGGCACCACCCCTCTACGCGGCCGTCGCACTGCACTTCAGGTCGCCCATTTTTACTCCGCTCCGGGCGAGAGAGGTGTTTTTGTCGGCTGCGACCATCCGGCGTCGGAGCCGACGGCCATTCCGGCTCCCGCTCTCTCTCGCTCCGGAGGTCGGCTAATGAATCAATACGCCACGCGGCGGCTGACGGCGGAGCGCATAATCAGGAGCGGGAGCAGCCGACACCGGAGACCAGTGGAGACCAGGGGAGACCAGGGGAGACCAGGGGAGACCACCGGAAACTGGCGGAGACCGGCGGAGACCAGCAGAAACCAGCGGAGACCAGGGGAGACCAGCGGAGACCAGTGGAGACCAGCGGACACCGGCGGAGACCAGGAAGACTAGCATTGATCAGAGAAGACAGGTGAAGACCAGAGGAGACCAGGAGAGCGGAGATGTCAGGAGGAACCGACGGGTCGCGAGCACAGATCAGAAGAACTGATGGATCAGTTAGGACGCAAGGCCGATATTTCATAGTGTGTGAATGATTTACAAAAACATGTGAAATATAAATCCGGGAAATGTAAGAAGCTGTGTCCGAGTGATACCATGAACACATTGTTCAAGGTAACACAATCAAACCAAGCTGGCTGCACAATACATCACGAGTATAACTTGTAATCAAACTCCGAGTTCCCTAGAATTACGATCCGACAGCTAATCAATATTGTAAATAAGGCATTACTCGATGAACTTTTAACGCCAGACGAGGTCACCGAGTTCAATTCAATTTTCCCGGAGTCTATCTCAACACCAGCAATGGACTCGCTGACTGAACGGCGACTGTCTTGCTGACTGACCAGCCCATCGCCATGTCATGCCAGGCGGCTGACCATCAGCAGATCAGCCGCCCATTAGATCTGAGATTAATTTCCGCCGTCCGCTGCCAAACCACTCGGTCAGATTTATCTGGATCGCGATCGGCGCCGGTGTCCCCATCGATACGCGCGTCAGACGCTGTTTTGATAGCCGCCGCGGTGGTGTTGCCCAAACATTTCTCCCATCATGCAGAGGAGCAGGGCGGCCTGCTGAGTGGTCAGCCGGCTCAGACGGTGGGTCGTCACTATTAGCGGAGAGCCCCTGGCGGCGGCCTGTTGAGTAGCCGGTCGGCTCGATCGGTCGTTCGATCGGCCGCACTGTTAGCGGAGAGCCCCCGGCGACGCCTGCCACGGCCTGTTATTATCCCAGCCGGTGCCATCTCCGGCTGATGACGGCCCGCGCCAGATGACCTCCCGCCCGCCGCAAAATGGGCCAATTTCTACATGTTAATTTAATTTGGAGCTGCGCTGTCGATCTGCGCCGGCCGACGCCGGCCGGGCGGCCACCGCCACCGGCCAAACAATGCATTCGTAATCGGTCAGGTTTCGAGAGAAAAAAGCGCAACGGGAGGCGCCATTAGTGGGTTCAGTTAGGGCGGCGGCACTGCGGGCGGGGGCGGGGGCGGGGCAGGGGAGCCGGCGGGGGCAGCGCCGCCCAGCTCAGTCCTCTCAGAGCCCACTCAGAAGCCGGGCCGGGTGACGGCCGATGGAGCGGCGATTTTCTCTAACCGGAGCGGACGCCGCGCGTCAGAGTCTGACATCAGACCGCGGCGCGTCAGACCGCGGGAAGTCGGAGCCGCTTAATCAGCCGCCAATCACAGCTCTCCCACACAGCCGCCGCCGGCTGATGGGCCGCTAAACAGAGCGCGGCACCACACAGCGGCATTAGTCTGACGTCCCGCTCTGCACGCAGCGCCGGCCTCCGGGCGGGAACGCACACTCGGTGATCCGAGCCGCATCATTTTCACTAACGCGCTACACGGTTCCGCCATCTACCCCTTCCGGCTGTGAGGCAGCGCGATCAATTCCGACCGGCAGTCGCTCGGGGACCCACTCCGAGGCACCGCCGCCAGCAGTGTCCATCAGCGGCCAAATGAAGACTGGCGTACCGCCGGCCGGCCGGCCTCCGAAGCCGGAACGCCGCGCTCCGACCATCTCCCGTAGCCTTGAAACATTTACCAGCCCTCACTCCTCTCTCACCCGCTCACCCGCTCTCTCGGAGCTCCCGCGCTCCTCTCCATTTTCCCACTCTTTCTAAAGCTTTATCCTTCTTTCCATAGGCTCTCTCTCTCGCTGTCCCATTGCCGCTCTTTCTCTTCCGCAACCACTCTCAAACCTAGTTTTCCTCTTGTCCACCACCCCTAGTAGCACACATTACTTTCACGACGTTGTGACAACGTTTTCCCGACGTACTTACGTCGTATGAACGTTGTCATGACGCTGTGACAACGTTATGTGCTGCTAGGGACTCTCCCTGTTTCTCGCTCATCGTCCCTCCGTAGCATCTGACCTATATTCGCGACCACCATGCCACACCGTCAGTCACCACCTCTCCCTCCCCACATCTCCCCTCCCCAAACCCACCTCCTCCACATCACCACACCGCTCTTACTAGTGACCGGCTCCTTATCACCTCGCCGCTCTTAGTGACCGGCTAGCTCAGCCGTCACCGCTGCCGCCGGCCGCGGCAGATCGTTACTGTTTTTCATCAGCGGCCGTCCGGTGGTGGCGTTTTCGTCTCCGCCGCCCGGCAGCGCGTCCGGCCGGCCATTTCCTGTGTCTTCTGCGCGGCCACCTCGTCGCTTCCGTTCTGTCGCCTCGCCCCAGGCGATGCCCGGTCATTTCTGGCGCGGCGCGCCGGACCCCCGCCGATCGGTCGGCTCGTTCCCGGGCTCGTCTCGCTCGTTTTGAACGCTGGTCGCCGCCAAAGTCTCCAAATCTGGACGGGTGTCGGCCGGCCGGCGGGGGGCAGCCGACGGTCAGCGGGCGGCGGAGTCGGCTCCGTGACAGGCGGACAGGCGGACAGGCGGACAGGCGGACAGGCGGACAGCACAAGGCAGGCCAGTGGCGGCTGACAATACTCAGGCTCGAGGACGGTCGGACGCGGCTGAGGTCAGCGGCTGTTCTCCCAGCGGGGGCGAGACACGCGTCCGGTGACCGGCTCTCCCAAAATACCTCCAACGGCAGTGACGCCAGCGCCATCAGTCGCCTCGCTCCGCTCGGCCGCGACAGCCTGTGACTCAGGTGACGTCACAGGACGGACCGGTGACGTCACAGAGTCGGCAGGCGGCGGTGAGCGGCGTTAATCGCGCGCGGCGTCCCCAGTGACCGGCGGGACAAATGAGGTGGGTCGTCCTGACAGCCCGCCGCGTCAGCCGGCTGACCCGCGGGGCCTCCGGCGCGTGACCGGCCTGCCAGACAGACCGCTGCGACCCGCCCCCGCCCCTCCCACGCCCGGCCAGACAGACGGAGAACACGACTCATCACTGTCCGGCGACGGCGGCGAAAATGGGCCAGCGGGCCGACCGACGACGGTGCGACGCTCGTCCCTCCACGGCGTCGGCGATATGATCATTAGCGACGGGATGCCGCCGTCGCCGCCGCCGCGACCGTCGCGTCGGACTCGTCGTGTCGGACCGTTACCGCCGCCGTCCGTTGGAGTGCCGTGTCTGTGACGAGGCGGAGCTGAGAGTGGGCGACGAGGTGGAGCTGAGGGTGGCCAGAATCCTTCCCATGGCGCCGGGGACGGTCTCAGGGGCGGCGGCAGACGGCTGCCGGTGTGTTCGTTGGCAGACGTTGGGCCGACCCGGCCGGCCGCCGGTCACGGAGGGGCCTGTTGACGTTGGATGGCCGTCGGACGAATGTCGGACGAATGTCGGACGAATGTCGGACGAATGTCGGACGAATGTCAAACGGGCGTCGGACGAATATCGGAAATAATTCGACTCGTGAGAAAACTCAAAATTTACAGAGTTACACTAGCACGTTACAGAAAACGGCGCGTGTTAAAAAACACAAACATATTTTCACTAATTTTCGTCTTTTTTCTTTTCACATATTTTCGCTGGTTCATAGTATGACAATACTCATCTTGGAACAAAATCTCAGCAAAGATGCTATTGAGGGTCAAACACATTGAACAGCAGCACATCCTGCCTCTGCTAGAGCTCGTGCCATCAGCGTCGTCGCCGACGGAAGTTGTCGTTACCGGCGATCGGGGTCGGGGGGGGGGGGCCAGTCGGTAAGGGGGCAGTCGCTCGCGCACCAGCTGTGTTGGTTGGCAGCGGCAGACTCCGTACATAGAGCGGACGGATGGGCGTCAGCTCACAGGTCAGGGGCGTGGACAAGGCCGGCTACAAGCTTGACACGAGTACGGGAAAATAGATCGAACTGCGCAGCATTGTGGTGGGCAATCTTTATCACGATTTAGCAGCCGAAGAAACTATTAACGTCTTCAAAGGCAACACCATTGGGAGCTTGCCACTTACATGCTTGCTTTATTTCACTTTTCCCACTTTACGCGGCGCGGGTCAGTATAAGAGTCAGCATAAAAGGGCGTCGCTCACTGTAGACTTTGTCTCACCGTCTCCGGCCCGTCTGCGGCGATTTTGTCTCCCACACTGTCTGTGGCAGGATTGCGGCGATTTTGTCTCCCACACTGTCTCTGACCAGACTCGGCCGGGTGTCGACTGTCGAATTCCTGGACGGCGGCGCGGCGGGTCGGCCACGGGAGATGGGAATCAGCCGGCACCCCACCGGCGCTGTATGATGGATGGTGAGGCCCACCGTCCGCGGCCGGGACGCCCCAGGGTCAGCCCAGGGTCGACTGACCTCGGCCGCCGCTGGACGGGTACCGGACCATAGGACCGGACCGGACCGGACCACAGGACCGGACCACAGGACCGGACCACGGATACCGGACCGGACCGGATCGGACCGGACGGGTTACGGACCACAGGACCGGACCACAGGACCGGACCACAGGACCGGACCACAGGACCGGACCGGACCGGACCACAGGACGATCAATAGAGTCAATAGAGATCAATAGATCACCAGAGGAATAGAGTCCGGTGGTAACAGGCTGTCCAGCAGTCGGGATGTTCAGCAGTAAGAGGTGGATACATTTATCGAGTCTTACACCTACAAATATTCAGATATTAAATCATGCCAGAAACAATAAGTTGGTGGCTATGAAAAGCTTTTTGGAAGTTTAATCCTAAATCTCCCCATATTTTATGCTGAGTGACTGGCGCGCACGAATCTTGTATAAAACTGTTTTTGTTGATCACAATCGAGCTCGATCCGGTGATATCTACGTACGCGATTACCCGCAGCTTTACAAATGAGACGGTATTCAGCGCTGTGTCCGAATCAGACGGTAATGACATGCGCCGGAAGCGCGTCTCTAACGCGGGCGTCCACGGCGGATCGACCAGTCAGACGGCATGGCACGCACCGCATTCGATCAAACGCCGCCGCACACCGCCACACGAGAGACACGTGGCGACACGGGAGCACACGTGGCAGACACCGGTCAGCTGCGTGGTAAAGCGTCCGTGGATCGACATCACACGCACACCATACTGCCTTCTTTTCTGCTCACGACACAATAACTGCGGTGGACATTTTTATTTCACCCTGACTAGCACAAATCACCAAGTTTCAACTGCTGGTTTTGAATTAATTATTGTTTGCGGATGGATGACATCACAGCCCAAACCTCAGGACCATCAACCATCATGACGGGACAGCCGCAAGTCTCAGAACCGAACGCCCGTCAGACCTCAGGACAAAGCTGGCGCGCTCTCCTCTGTACGCGTCTTTGTATCGATGACGTCACCAGCGACTGGCTTTGTGACGCTTTGTGACGCGTCGCGGCGCGTCGGACCGTTGGACCCTGCCCTCCGGCGTCGGCCGTCCGGAGCGACTCTGTCACCCTCCGCCGCCGTCCACCACACTGAGACAACTGATGAATGATGATGGCCCTTTAATGATGTAAAAATATCTCCGCCGCGCCATCCATTTCCCGGGGGTGACGCCAAGGGCGGCGCCACACTGGCATTAACCCTTACCTCACCGCCGCGCCGCCGCGCCGGCGCGCGCGTCGACTCATTACGCGCCATTTTTTAGACGCTAAATGAACGCGTCCTATTCGGAAATTATGGTCAGCCGAGATCGGCTGGGCTGGGCCGGGCGCGGCGGCCCGCGGCGGCGCTGAACCGGCGTCCATCGAGGTCGAGAGGCCGCTCCGTGGACCCGGAGATGGACAGACCAGACAGGGTCGGCGTCACCCGACCGCCAGCGAGGAGCTCAGCTAGTCTGTCAGCGCCGAGCGAGCGTAGGGGAGACGCTCCACCGCCAGAATGCTTCCCAGACGGCCCACCCCGAGTCGTTTGAACAGCACGGTACTCCGGCAGCCCCGCAGCTCTTTGTCTTCTTATTGCGCTCGCATCACCCTTTGTCTCAATCTGCATTATTGCGAATCTCCCGGCTATTTTCTAACCCGGCACCCGCCCCATCCCGCCCCGCCTCGCCCTTTGCTCTCGCCCCTCTGCAGGCCACAAGTGCGACCAGAAGGGTTCGCCGCCGCTGGCGCACAAGTGTTGCCAACGATGCCATTTGCATGGCAGACGTCCCAGGTGGACGGTATGGGGGGTGGGTGTCGGATGGTGCCGGCCAACTGGCGTCAGCCGCGCCCGCTAACGGCCGCCGCATGCAAATTGACAAGTGTGCGCCGCCGCCGCCGCCGGGCAGGAGAGGACGGCACAGCCGGCGACCACGCCGCCTGCATCGCCAATGGGTCCACCGCCTGCCGACAGCGCCGCTCCCAGCCGGCGCTGGTGTGGCGAGGAAGGATTGCAGCGGCGGCGGCGGCTGCGGCGGCGGCGGCGGCGGCGGCGGCACGGGCAGGGCAGGGGTGACGGGAGGGAAGGGGAGAGGTTCAGAGGGTGTCTACAGACGTGCACGTTCTGTTGGTAATCTGTCGACAGGCTGTGTGCTAGGGTTGGTTCGGAGGCGATTTATAGATATGGGGATGAGGGTGGAACCTCCACTACTGCATCCAATCATGCTTGAAATCCAACAAATAGCAAGGGTGGTATCTATTGCATTGCATTTAAACGCTTAACTGATCTTAATAGACGTCTTATCCTCTAAATCATTCCGACAAACAGGCACCAGAAATAGTGCTTTTTGGCAGTTTTAGTTGCTCCCTTTGGTATGAGAGGACGACAGCTTAATAATCTGAGTAACCAGCCCATAAAAATAATGTAGCGCAAAACTATTCAAATTAGCGCACAGACCTTGCCGTAAATGTAAATGGGTAGGCCGGGATTCTTTCAGACCCAACTTGAGCTACCGCTTATTACTCATTCATCTCGAGTTGTAAACGATGTGCTGCTCTCGTCAGGCTCAGAAAAAGGGTTGCCGATGAGATAATTATTAATGAGAATGATGACCAAAAACAAAGCTGGTAGCCGAACATTAACGTAATTGTTAGCCGAGGAACCGGATCCTGGACGGCAAAGGTCACGGTCGGATAATTTAACCTGACTCTAAATATGTGAAGAAGCATATAAATAATCGTAGTTTGGAGAATTGTTGAAGGCTTCTTGAACGATATATGGTTGGAGGATATGTCTTCCTTTCCGTATCTCACGGGATAAAATTGTTACATTGTAATTATACAAAGCTCTCTGTATATCGACTAAAATAAAGGTATATAACAAAATAGAAGTGTCTGTAATATTTCTATTGGCATTGACATGGCTTTTCTCTGATTAAAGTATGCATGCAAAACATCCTTTTTCAGTGCGACTCGTCCGGTCCTCAGCAGTGCTCTTCACACATTGAGCCAGGCGGTGCTGCCATCTAGGGGCGAGACTGGCAGTTACCCTGCCGAGAAGTGTGCTAAGCGGCGCAGTATATCTCAACTCGTTCAGGCGGCTGCTCCGCCGCACGGGGCCGGCTGCTTGCACTGCCTGGACGGCGGAGGGAGGTGCACTTCAAGTGGAAGATTTGGCCAGTGTAGACTGTAGACTGTAGAGCACAGGTGACTGCGATGTGTGCGCTTAGGGCGCATTAATTCCTTCCTCGAATGTGACTAGTGTGTGACCAACGAGATCATGGTGAATGTGACTAGTATGTGACCAACGAGGTCATGATTAGGATGTGTCTCATGTGGCAAACGTCATGACATTTATTTTCACTAGCATATGCATTATTTGCCATGACCGGGCAGCTGCACCACTTGCCCATTAATTTTATCCCTTGATAAGTTCGCCATTCATCCTGATTAGCCACATTGTCCTCCGTTTCGCTATCGATTAGTACAGCATAACCAGAGCTGCCCTGATAACGGCTAGAAGCCAGAAGGCACCCGAAACTATAAACCTAATCTAATAACACAGCTTGTCAGTATTTCACTAACGCATGCATATGCGCGGCCATCCGCAAGGGTCGTGAGCCGACGTGAGAAAGTGGCTCAGAATACGGAGCGCGTTGGCATCGCCTCCGCAAACGCCATGGACAGTGCGCTCACATTCAGCGGGATTGCACAACACGACCTTTGGCTCGGCGTAAAAGTCGGTTGCGTGGGATTATAATGAATTGTCTGCGATCCCGCCTCGTGAGGCAGGCAGGGCATTTCTCTCGTTGTCACGACCGCATTTCCATAAGCGTGCTGCACTGGGCCGATAGCGGGCACACGTTCATAAAATCATTAGCCCGCCGCCGGCCGGTGATGTATGGCCGGCCGCGGTGGTCACACAGGGTCACACGGCGTCATCAATCACGCGCCCAGCAGATACCCAGCTGTTTGGTAAAATCCGCGGCCAGACCTTGGACTCTCCCTTCCGTGGTCCAGCCCGACGGCCTCTGGTCATTCCAGGAATGTTTCTCTGCTAGAGAGCGTGATGTTGTATTGAAGGTTTCGTTTTAGTTTTGTGAAGCAGACAACGTCCTTTATGTACGTGTCGTCATTTTTTCGGATCGAGCCACATGCACAAACATAAGGCTCCGGAAGTAAGCATGGCTACTGGGGGGGGGGGCGAAGTCTGATCATTATACTACGGAGCAGGCGCCAGCTCTACCAGGCCGCCAGCTGGAGCCGGCGCCAGCTCTACGAGAGCGCCAGTTGGAGCAGGCGCCAACTCAACCAGAGCGGAGCTGTCGCCAAGCGGCCAGCGTCAGAACCAGGTCAGAGGTTCGCTGAGGGACGCGGTGGACAGCCAGGACACGGAGGAACGAGAGACGAGAGACGAGAAAGGGATGAGGGGAGATGAACAGGGAAGGAGACGGACGCGGGCGGAGAGGAGAGGGAAGGAGAGGGAAGGAGAGGGAAGGAGAGGGAAGGAAAGGGAAGGAGAGGGAAGGAGAGGGAAGGAGAGGGAAGGAGAGGGAAGGAGATGGGAAGGAGAGGGAAGGATAGGGAAGGAGAGAGGGAAAGAGAGATGAGAAGAGAGAAGGAGAGGGAAGGAGAGACGAGGAGAGGGAAGGAGAAGGACACAGGAGGAGAGGAGATAGCACCATCGGCCTCGGCGGGGCAGGAAGCTGGCCATTAGTGGGTGTAAAGTCGCGCTGCCGCTGCCGGGGGCGGCGTCCGGCTGCGACCCGCGCCGGAACTACACCCATTAGTCGGACCGACACCCACTGATACCCGCTGACCAGCCAGACTGCTGCTGTCGCCGACCGGACAGCGGGAACACGTCCACAGAGACGGGTCCACAGAGCTATAGACGATCAGTAGTGCAGGGAGCCATAGACGATCAGTAGTGCAGGGAGCCATAGACGATCAGTAGTCCAGGGAGCCATAGGCAATCAGTAGTCCAGGGAGCTATAGACGACCAGTAGTCCAGGGAGCTATAGACGATCAGTAGTCCAGGGAGCTATAGACGACCAGTAGTCCAGGGAGCTATAGACGATCAGTAGTCCAGGGAGCCATAGACAATCAGTAGTCCAGGGAGCCATAGGCGATCAGTAGTCCAGGGAGCTATAGGCGAGCAGTAGTCCAGGGAGCCATAGGCGAGCAGTAGTACAGGGAGCCATAGACCGACGGCAGTGCCGGAGTCAGACAGAATGTAGGAGAGGAATGACAGCGCGATATCTTCTAGCTAAATACAACAATCGGTTCGAACGCCCAAAAGTCACCGAAGGGGAACAGACACCTCAGTCGGAATATTGTGAACGGTCGCAGCTCTGGCGTCGTGCCGGTCAGATGACTACGACGCCGGTGTCCTGTCTTTTTCACCTGGTCACGCTGCGGTCACGGCGCGCTGACCGTGGACACGGTCACTACCTTGATGGACAATGTGTTTGCGCTGTAAAATTGGCACCGTTCCGCCGTCGGTGCCGCCGTCGGCCGTCGCTGCGTGAGGCGGCACAAGTTCGCACGCCCTGCACACGGCTCGCGGACAGTAGCGGACCGCAATTTCACCCTCCGCGGGGGGCCGCGGCTGTCATGGCTGACCTCCGTTTGTCCCATTTTCTAACCAATTGTTTTTCACTTCATGCAGCAATGCATTGGGGCGGAAGATAAAATTGAGACTGACGGAGAATGGCTCGCTGTTGCTTCATAGTTGACATGCATTGTCCTTGGAAGCTAGTGAAGGGAAAACGTCTCTAGCAAAAAGACAAGGTTGTCGAAAACATGAATGCCACACATTCGTTAAGCTGTGCTCAGCGAACAACACATGATCTATGCACATATAAACACATTCGTCCCACTCACCAGAATCGGTGGTGTTGGCGCCGGTGTCCACCAGTCTCCTCCGGACCTCCTCCTCCCTCTCCTTCCTGCTCTCCTCCTCCCGGGAGGACGTGCTGGACACGGACGGCGTCGGCGACAAGCCGTTCAACTGCAGCTTCTCCCGGTCGCCGACAGATGTCGGTAGGCGGCGCGGCGCACTGCCGCTGGGCCGGCGGCGGCCGTTGAGCGCCAGGCCGGCCAGGTCGGAGGGCCGGTCGACAGGTGGCGTGTCGCGGCCGGCTTCCGGAGGCCCTCCCGCACCGCCGGGTGACCCGGGCAGCACCCGCTGATGGATGAACCGGATCACGTCGGCCAGGGCAAAGTGCCGCTGGCAGATGCCGCAGGTCTGCAGCTCGCCCGCTGGCTCCGGTGCTGCGGAGAGACAAGATCACAAATTAGTCATTGATGAACGTTGAATATAATATAAATATATGTCACAAATAGTCTAACTATATACAGACGAGCAGGCTCATCATCAGTTGACTGCAGCGCGCTCGTCACCAGTGAGAACGGTAACCGGAGGTGAAGGCTGGGTCAGCGGTGACTGGCCGGAGCAGGCCGCCTCGAGCCCCAGACTGCCGACCCCTCACCTCTCCCACACCAACTGGGTCACTCTGAGACCACTGGTCGGCAGCCCCGCCCTCCGTCCACCTCACAGCGCTGCACCGCCTGTCGAGCGGTGCGGTCTGAACTGGTGTCGCCGGCCTGTTCAGAGCTGGCCGGGATTTCCTCGCCGTCAGGTTATCAAAGGGCGCCTATCGGTGCTGACAGGCATCACTTCAACTGGCCGTGACAGCTGAAGCCGCTCGGACGTATCTCCGACTGATACGCCGACGCTAATTCATGCATAATAACACAATACACACACGTCCCGATTACTGACGGCGAGCGCTGCCCCGGCCGACGGACAGCTTTGTTCCGGCCTCTCTGCCGCGTCCCGTGTTTAACTACAAAACTAATCTACATCTTAATTCGGAAATAAAACCTTGATTTCGGCCGCTGTGGCCGTCACGCCACAACTGAGTGTGACATCAATAGCGGCGAATCCCACCGTCCAGCCCGCCCGTCTGTCCGCCTGTCTGTCTGTCTGTCTGTCTGCCTTTCCGGCGGCTGCCAGCAGAGCGCCATTGACACGGCGCGCGGCCAATATGACGCGCCGGCAGCGCCGCCCATGGCGTGATGCGATGCTGATAAGGGGCGAGTGTCGGATGACGCGTCATCAGTGGGATCAGTGTTGCTGTCCCGCGCACTGTCCCGCGCTGTGTCGCACTGTGTTGCACTGTGTCGTGCTGTCCTGTGGGAGTGTGGGATGTGTCGCCGTGTCACCGGCGTGGCGGCGGGCGGAAGGCCCCGGCACACAGACTGGACAATGCGACGATTCTCTGCCACGTGTCGCTGGTCTGTGGGCGATGCAATACGCTGCAACCTCCACCAGCCGGATGATGGAGCACGTGAAACGCGATATCATAATATGTTGACAGCTCACCAGTCGTCCATCCGCCGGCGCCCGAGGCACAAAAGGCTTTAATTAGCGCGCCATTCCGCCAGCCGGGGGTTTATTTGCGCCGCCAGTGTCGCCGGAATCGGCTGCCGCGCCCCGACTGTCCCGCTGGCGGCGACGCTGTCCGGGTTAATTGCATCCCATCAGGGTGCAGATCATCCGGGCGGGGGCGGCAGCGGCGGTGGCGGGGGCGGCAGACATCGCGTGCCGCTGTGTCGATACAGGACGGCCCGTCCGGCCGGCCCTCGTCAGACAGACGGACCCAGCACCGCGCGCGCACACACACACACACACACACACACACACACACACACACACACACACGCGTGACGAATCGATGGCAGTGTGCGATCGTGTGACCGGCCACCTCGGGGTGGTGCCCATCAGACACGACACATACCGGCGACAGACCGGCGACAGACCGCAGATTGACATGATGATCACATCATCTGATGTCTTCGATATAACATCTACCTTCGGTAAAAAATAGGATATGCTCCGATTGTGACGAGTTTGTTGTGAACATCATGTTTGCTTGTAAGCTATAAGGCGCAGCTAAACAGTGGAGATGATTAAAATGAAGTAAAGGTCCAAATTATAGCGCCCTAATACGTTTATTTCAACTGACGTTGATGCCATCTCCAAACAGCCTTTGTCCCACCATGCAGCGCATTGAAGACACCTGACCCGGATCTATCCACGTAGCATAGTAACAGAGCCTGGCTGGCCTGTCTGACTGCCACTACTGCAGCGAGCCGCGTCTCATCATCCCGCTGACAGGGCGGCCCGTCTGCCGGCGTCACCAGTCTTCTGGGTGACGCCGCACACCTGCGGCGGAGTCGCGGGGCCGGGTGGGGGGCGACCCCGCCAGCCAGTTGTCACCCCGCGGCCAGACGGCACCCAGATGACCGGGCCGGCCACAGACTACAAACCACAGATGGATGGCCTCTGGCGCTGTCAGCGGCACTTCTGATGTCGACATCAGAACAAATCATCGGCCGCCGCCCGCTGTCCGCCGCTGGACCAGAATAGCCGCGGGGCACGCCGCCGGGTCACGCCAGGGACGCGGGGTGGACTGCTGTGGACTGCTGTGTGCTGCTGTGGACTGCTGTGGACTGCTGTGGACTGCTGTGTGCTGTGTGGCCCGGCCTGGGGGGGGGGGGTCGAGGGCAGGTGTAAAAAGCTGACACACACTTGGAATACGATTTCAGAAACCGGTCGTTTTATCTGCAGAAACAATATAATGCGCATAGCTACCCTCAGAAACTGAGTTCGGATTCTCTGCATAAAATAGCTGCTCTCCCTTGTTCTCTATGCCATGTTTGCAAGGGAGTCCTATATTATACAGCAGGCTATGCGGCACATACAGCAGGCTAACTGATCCGGCCGCCGCGCCGGTGATGACCGTGCCACGGTATCAGGAGCGCGTGACCGGTCCCGTGCCGCGCCATTACCGCAGGCGTGACACAGTCGGCGACACGGCCATGTCACAAGCGTCCGGACGGAGCGAGAGGAGGAGAGGGAGGAGAGGGAGGAGAGGGAGGAGAGGGAGGAGAGGGAGGAGAGGGAGGAGAGGGAGGAGAGACGGGGAGAGAGGCAGGGGCGGAGCCGGAGGTCCAGATTGCACCCGGAACGGGCGACGGAAGACGTCCGGATACCAGGGAACATGGTGTCCGGGTGTCCTTCTCTCTACCTTGTGTCGGGACATGGACGACACAAGGTAGAGAGAAGGGAAGAGGCACACACGAATTTCTAACACGAGATATGTGTTTAATGAAGAACCGATGAAAATTAGATTCATTTGAATGTCGCCTGCCTACGTAATAAGTGTCACATACCTATGTGTATCGAGAACTTCCTACTGAGGTTAAATGATTTACTTATTTTATGGACTATGAGGGTAAGCTGGTTCGTAGGGTTTTATATAAGCTATATAAGATGCAGCACAAGAGGTCAAATAAGTCAGCCTGAGATGGAGGAGATCGACAGAGGCGGTCGAACCTGCCCTGTGGCGGAGGACGCTGATGGAAAGTGCTGTGGCCAGACATAGCCCCGTGTCGCCCCTCTGGAGACATCGGAGGAGACTCACCCCACTGCTCAGCCGGATCAGCGGCGTGTCACTCTGCTACACGTCCTCCTCAGGGCGGGAGCTGACACGAGCTCTGCGGGCTCCGACTAGCCCTGGGACGGCCCGGTCACGGACCTGAGGTCACGACCGCGGCCATCACCGGGCTATATCCCCGCGCTGACCTCAGGCCAGTCCGCCATAAATCGTGATCTTTCAGCATCTCTCTTTCTCTCGCGGCGCGGAGTGCGCCGGTGGCTGCCCGCGCAGTCTCCTCCTCACAGACCCCACAAACGGGCCGGAGCGCGCCGTGAGTGTAATCTGCACACCCCGTGACCCGCCGGGGTCCGGGTGGGTCACGGGGTCACCAGAGCGGCCCATTACCGCCGCCAGCCGCCGAGCTCGTGAAGCCGCTCAACGGAAACGGACTGCTCCAGCGGCCGGCAGCGCGGCCATATAGAGGGAGCCGTGCGGCCATATGAAGGTAGTCGCCCCAGCTGGACACGCACCCCGCATACGACGGGGCATTAGCGCCGTGACGTAACTCATGACCACCGGCCGAATGTAGGCCAATGGGTCCGTGGGCCGCCGGAACGGCCGCCAGCGGTACGGAATAGTGCTCGCGATCAAATAGAGTCTAAGGTCAAGCGGTGTTAAAAGGTAATCGCTTTGTTTTAAATGGCTAGCGAGGACAATCAGCTATATTATCTAAAAACAGCTCACATAGTAAATTACATTGGTTTATTCTTTGAAAACAGAGTGCCAATAGGAGCAGAGGAAACAAATGTTCAGTTTGAATGGAATCTTCAAGTCTCACTACGCCATTCATGATCTTCAGATCTTCCCGGAAAAAAACGCATGTCGACCAGCGGCCATTGTCTCACCAAGTTTCACCATGTCCGGTGACAGCGGCCAGCGTCGCCAATGTCACAATCTCACGCGAATATCCTCAGCGCAGCCAACCGTTCCGTTACCTTATTCGCTCCTCGCCGCAGGGATCCGAAGCAACAGCTGATTCCGTTCTGGGCTGGAAACATCGTCAGATTTTGACGCAGAGGAATGTGCTTTTGGCGCCAGAGAACAGCCCACCTTCAGACGGTCCACCTTCAGACATCAGACCACCAGAGTGCTCTGAACAGCCACGTGTTCTGGACAGAGAGAACTTCAGTGCGCTCCTGAGTGGTGAGCCGTTCATGTCAGCTCAGATAGTCAGGCGCCGGAGAAATATCCGGGCAGATGCTCGGCTCCCGGGTCCGAATCACAGATCACAGCCAGCCAACAGGAGCACGCCGGCCACCATCACCACCAGGCATTGTTTGTAGGCCGGAATTCCCGCCGTTTTTGCGGTCAATTATCCCGATTCCATTGAGGACCGGCAGTGAGCGGCTTTTTGGGGCGGCCAACTAAGGTCACTGGCCGCATGAGGTCGCCGTATCAAAGGGGGTGGGGGTAATCCAGGCGGCAGACGCCACCCTATATGCCAATCAAATAAATATTGCTGTATTAATTGCTAGGTTACCACATAAAAAATGCATATGGATGATTACAGCTAGGTCATATCCGCACTCCGATGACGTCGTGATCTACCGTGATCTGTCCTTAGTTTTGGTTAATTTCTTGTTTTTAATTTGTTTCCTCTGGGAGCGCTATTAATTTAAAGCCTATTTGCTTTTTGCGCCAATCCGTTAATGTTTTGTTTGATCTGATGTTCTTTTGTTACCAAAATAAACAAACTGAACTGAACTGAACGTCCAACACATTGACAAGCACAGAGAGAACATGGAGCGACGCATAGTTCGCCGAACAGCATGGAAGGGATCGATGCCTGTATGTTCACGCCGTTCGCAATAGCTCTCGGCGGAACATCGGTACAAACTACAAACGTCAGCAGAATCCACCGTATTGATCACGGCCGCAGCTGGTGCAGAGGCTCTGGCCGGCTGCGGTGGGCTCCTCTCCATTCACAGATCAGTACGATGTGCCGCACAATAGCATTAGGCCGGTACGTCGCCGACTCTCGTTGGATTCATCCAGCACCTTGACTAATGCACTGGTTCTGATTGGCCCACCGCAGTGCGCCAATTAGGCCACTGCAGTGGGCCAATTAGGCCCTGACAACGAGTCAACAGTCACCAATGGGAGCGCCGCCGCTGAAAGGATCGAGATAGAGTATCCTCAGATCGCGACTGACGCGGTAAAAAAATCGACAGCGTCACAGCGTCAGAGGTGAGCAGAGGCAGAGAGGTATATCGGGAACTGTAGCCAGTGTCGTTAGCAGGTACCAGGAATGCGGCAAGGTCTATACATTGACCAATACAATGCCAGTAGCATGGGTGACAGTGGATCGGTGACTCTTGTGTACCTATAAAAATTCAGAGCCCGATGCGTGGTTGTGACAGGGGGAAATATAGTGCAAATCTGCAGTTATCAATGCTACTAGCCTGAAGTCTCTAAAGGCGTCTTACCACATGTAAATGATCGTGTTTTACATGGGAGAGGTTTGTGGTACACACTACACAGTACGGCAGGAAGGGGATCGGGAGGGAGCTCTATAGACTGACTGCGACTATAGACCGTTGATGCCCCTGAGGCGTCGATCTGATAGTGTTTACCCCTGCTGCCCAGTCTGCCACCCCACCCCTGCCGGCACGGCCCCCCGCTGGCTCAGTCAATGTCGGCAGGCTTTACACCACACGCAGCGCACCACGCGGACCACGCTCCCACTCGGAGAGGAGACCGTCGCTCTGTGTTCGGGCCCACCGCGGCCGCCGGCAACACGGCCAATCCGGCGGTAATCCTGTGTCCGCGCGTGTGATGTCGCTGTCCGCCGCCACAGACAATGCCGACATCTGCGGCGGGCATAGCCGGCAATAACACAATCCGACAACATGACGCCACGGACTGTCGCGTTTTTGATGCGCCGGTTTTGACCGGCCCGACGCGCCCGGCAGCGGGTTGGGGGGAGGGGGCAGGGTGCAGGGAGCGGGATGAGGCGCTGTTGTCGAGGCGCGTGCCGCCGCGCGCTGGTGGGGTGAAGGACCGGTACGGCGTGCTCCCCTGTGCGCGGTCTGCGTTTGTCCAGCTGTTTCGGGCGAGCATGTTTGCTCAAATGTGACGTGTATCAGCTACCGTTCACGGCACTGCAGTGGGAAGTGGAGAACAGCGCGCCGCTGCCTCCGTCATGGGTTACAAATAGTCACAAGCGGAACAACGCTAAATAAGTGGTTTAACATTAGTTTATCTCGTCTTCAACCAAACATGAATTAAACGGCAAAATAGGAAAAATCACTGATTTTTTTTAATGCAGATCCCACTCCAATCCATCAAGAGCGGCAAATAAAAAAGGTATAATAAAAACAAGCGTTCTCTTTCAGTGACCACTTGTCACATCATCTCGGTCTTCACATTACGTCCGTCACTTCGCGCCATCGGACTTCAGACCTCCTCTGAGCGGCGTTTGACAACTCAAACAGCCCGTGACGAATGTTTTCCCGCACACTCCTCTCACCTAGAGCGCGAGATGACCTCGCCAATGAGGAGGCACCAGCCCGGGCGAGTCGCGGCGCAGCCGCGCGCGGCTCACGGCCACGGGCGCGCCGCTGAAAATCAATCATCGCCAGTGGTCATTCATTTCCGAGAATGACAAATCGGCGGCTGGCGGGACCGGCGCTCTGCGCGCCGTGCTGTGTGGTGAGGGAGGCTCAGACGCGGCCGCCTGGCCGCCGGCTGACCGGCCGGGTCGCAGGTCACGGTCTGGCCGGGACTGGAGAGCGAAGAGGCTGGAGAGGCGCGCCATAGGCTCGGTGGACCCGGTGGAGCTCGGTGGACCTGACGGTGCTTGGCGGACCTGGCGGAGCTGCGGCCGATGGGACACGCCGTGATATGTGATTTTTTTTGTCTCGGCCAATTGTCTATTCACTCTGCTGGAAGTATGACAATATACAATTACAGAGTCAGGAAGTATGGTCCCAATACCACCCGTGCAACTGGTTCATCTTCTCTCCAGTATGTCAGTCCTTTTGTATTTTTAGTCAGGACCCAGGAATCAAAACAACTTTTGTTCATCAGCTCTGTTTAAGTCTTAGCTCGTTAAACGCCTCAATATCCAGAGTCGTGCTGAAGACCATTCAAATATACAAACTTTCGAATTTAACTTCCGCACAGTTTCAAAGTGATGTTCCACAACAATCATCGAAGCGGTCCTAAATCTGGCCTCTCAGAAGCTTGTCATACCTACATACCGTACGAGAATCTCGGCGCTCGTAGCACATTATAAGTTCAACGTGCGTACCTAAGACGCCTGGCGAAACTTTGTTCAAGAATGCGATGCGTAAGTGATTAAAAGTCGCAAACGTTGTCATAGAATGTTGTAATATTTTCATTATGATGTTCCTGGAAACTTTCATACAATTCTTCGACCTGCGTTCCTTTTAACTTCCCGGAACAAACTTAATGCTATTTTCACAGCTCAGGAATTCAGCTGCCTGAAAAACATTGTGACAACTTCCCTGATGTTTTTGCTTGTATCCGGTGGCGACAGTGTATGCACAGTGTCCTGGTGGCGACAATCGGACGTACCGTGTCCAGGACAGGCCGGGTCTGGCCCATGACCGTCCGAGCAGCGCCCCCGCCGGTCAGCTGGGCGCGCTCCTCTCACAATTACACCATTACGAGATAATGGCCGGGAGTAACCGGAACGTCAGTCAGGAAGACAAATGGCCCGGCCAGTCCGCCCCGAGGAGGGCCACGCGCTCTACATAGTCATCCGGACACTGTAGGATAGCCAGAGATGGTGTGTTCATAGTGAGACAGACCGCCACCTGGCCTGGTCACGTGATGTGGAAACAGCACAGTTCGGATATAATCATTTGGAAATAAACTATGACTAGCATTGCACGGTAAGTGGACTGTGGTAGAAGCGTTTTTACACCTATTACTCAAATAGCGGGTCCATATGCACTGGCTGTCCTCGACCATTCACGCTGTGGGTTAATCCCGCGTGGCTGTATGGATCGCCAGCTGGACACTGCCCCCTGTTCTACACCTGTGGGCCGCGCTGCCCCCTGCCCCCACCTGTGACGCTGCCCCGTTATGGTCCCCCCTCTGACCAGCTGTGTCACTCCCTCCTCCAACTGTCCCCGCTGACCACGGCCACCTGTGCCCCCTGCCGCCCTGACCCTCCACCTGTGACCCCTGTCCACCTGTGACCCTATCCCCTGACCGCGGGACACTGGTGACCACCTGTGACCCCCTCCCCTGGCCACCTGTGCTGCCGACCACTCCAGTGACCAGTCCCTCCCCCAGTGTCGCCCTGCACCGACTACCTGTCCCCTGCTCTTCACTAAGCGCTCGGCACTGACCATGCTGTCCACCTGCATTCACCGTCCCCCTGCAGGAGCAGCGCCGGCGGAGCAGGGCGGGGTAACAATACCCGGGATTGTTACCCGGGGACGGTGGTATCCAGTGTCCAGCGGCGCCCGCTCCCAGGCGGACAGAAGCACGGACAACAGACACCAGGCGGCCACTGCCGACCGGCCGGCAAAAAGGAGACACCGCAAACAACTCGAGGAGGAGCGGCGGCGGCGGCGCCGCGCAGCGCCGAAGGCCGGGAAGCAGCGCTTGACCTTCGCGCGACCTCCTGGGCGCGGCGCGCGGTGTGCGCGGGCGGCGGGCGGGGCGCCGAAAACACTCGGCGATCGCCGCTGCCGCGCTGCGTGACGATTGTCGGCGCAGCGGCGGCGGTCGCGGCGCCCATTGTCGTCGGCGGCGGCGGTCCATAGCGCCGTGATGGAACACCGCCGGCCGCCCGCTCACGAGGTGCGTCCAATCGCGGCGGAATGGCAGATATGTTAAGCGGCGCCGCCCGGCTGGTGTCCAGATAAAATCGAGTGATGGAGCGGCGACCTCCGGCACACCAGCGCACTCATTGGTGGCCAGTTCGGTGTGGCTAATGTGCGCCACCTCCGCCGGCGCCGCGCCGCGATGAGCTGCGGCCCGGTCAATACGTGCCCAAGACGACATCCACTAGCTTTGAGGGTCCGCCGACTGACCGGCCAAAGCCCACAGGTCCCAGTGGACAGGAGACAAAGTCAAGAGATTCGTCCAATGGTCAGTTTGTTTGGTGATGACTAATGCTATGTCATGATAAAGAATGTTTCTGGCTTACGTTGGGCTTAATTTGTCACCTCTGACTAACAGCTCCCGTGTCTCAGCTGTCATTTTGAGACGACGTGAAAGTCCCTGCTTCTATAATCCAGGTGGACAGTATGGTTAGCTACTATCCCTATCGTTCATCTTCCTGAACTGTGTAGATAGAACAGAACACCCCACCGCCCCAGTCCGGTTACCCAGCTCCCACCCACATCCCATCAGCCGAGCTCGGTTCAAACTTCGGCCATCACCCACCCAACAACTTCCCTCAGCACGGCCCGGAGCTGAAGCTTCCTCCAACTCAGACGGGCCACAAATCTGACGCTCCGGCGGCAGCGGCGGCGGCGGCGGCCGGGTGTCGCGCGCCATTGATCAAAACTGGCCGTCACGCGGCGCCATCGGCGCAGAGGGGGCCACCGCGCCACAATGCCGAGTAATTATGATATGACCACTCGGCCGCAGCTGGGCAGTCCTGCGCCGCCCGCCGCGGCCCAAATAAAACACGCGCTCGGCGCGCAGCGCGGCGCGGCAGCTGTCCGCTCTGTTTTGTCGGCTGGCTGGACGGACCCCGCTCAGATGCTGCCCCGATCTGCCCCGCATTCAAATTTGCTCCGTTGTTCGCCGGTCATTTGATATTTTCACATCTGTAAACGGCGCAGCCGGCTGTCGGAGCGGGCTGGCGGCTCGGGGGGCGACCCGCCGGCCGCACTTTACGGCCTTGTCATAGGCAACAACGCGCATACCGAGAATATCTATGCGATTCCCACGAGGAAATTTATGTTGCCGGCGTGGCGAGCGTGCAGTAACTCATACAAGCGCGATCGCTTTCAAATGCCTAATGCGACTGCCATGGGCGGCCGGGGGCGGCCGGGGGCAGCCGGGCCGCGCAGGGACCGGCCGCCGAATCCACGCCGATTCCGCGACACAAAAGCTGCTGACGACCGGAGGGCAGCGGAGAGCGGCGAGCGGCCGGCGCCGGCGCCGGCCAGGTGCTCAGTTTTTACTGGGTCGGTCGCCTCCCCCCCTAATCCAGGCCGGGCTTTTTACAGACGAGGGGCATTGAGGTGCCGCTCCCCATGCATCATCGGTGACCAGCGGGCCAGGTGTCCCTCGCCGGCCGGCGGCCACTCGAGCAGCGGCGGCGGCGCTGCGACATTTTTTGCACGGGATCGTCGCTAAGATAAGACGGCGCGCACAAAGCGTTGAATGGCGCTGTCTGCGGCGGCGGTGGACTGGCGGCGCGCTGACGGACCGGCGGGGCAGGCCGACCACAGAATGCCAGACTAATTCTCCCTGAATCGCTGCCCTGTCGGCCGAGCTCCGGAGGGCGCCACCGGGTGTCCGGAGGGTGTCAGGAGGGCGTCCGGAGGGTGCCTGGTCTCTCCCCGGAGCTCGGACCCGGCGCGGTCCGGCGCAGACCGCCTCTCGCGGTCGAATAAAAAGGCCGGCATGGTGACTCGCTGGACCATGCGGTCGGGACGCCGGCGGGGGCGCGATGGGGGCGCCGCCGGCCGCCCGGAGGACGCCGTCATCGGTCATGAGAGCTGGCAGCCGGCGGCGGCGGCGCGGCTGTGCCGGCCGATAGCGGCGCCATCTGTTCGGATGTCGCGCCGAAGACGCTCCACCGCGCTCATCGCCCGACGCGCCGTCCGCTCGTCGCCCGACGCGCCCGTCCGCTCGTTCGCCCGACGCCCCCGGGGAAAGCTGACCAAGCTGTGAGACGCTCACGACCCATCAGACTCTGAAAGTGGTGTTGGGTTGGCGAGTGGGTTTCGAAAATGGCGTGAACATGAAAGATGAGTTGCTGAAGGCGGACCCGGCGGCGCCGCCTGTTTGTATACTCACCATATCCCTTTGTAATCAGTTATACAAATACAAGATAATCGAAATGAATTGGAAAGTGTTCAGTCATCTCGACTGCTGAGTGTTAAACAGGTTGAGGGAACCTGATGGATATTGATGTTTTTACATTTTTTACCTGAAATATCTAATTTACGTTTATGCGTGTTCTTCCCTTCTGTAGATATTACGAAGGCATCTGCTCAGGGGACATCCAGTATGTTTGGTCATACAAAGGATAATGACAACCAGACATGTGCATGGATCTGAAAGTAGGATCTATGATCCCAGAGGATCTCTCGACAAAACGGCAATGTTATCTTTGATCCCACTGGATCGACAAATTACAATAGTGAATCTTGGATCCCAGTGGATCTTTCGATTATTTTGCAACGGATCTTGGATCCACAGGATCCCATTATAAACAAGAAATGGATTCTAATGGATCCCACGGATCTCGGGATCCGACAGGATCCGGAACTGGCATATTATGCCATAATTATAGTATTTATTTGACAAATGTAACTAAAAGGCATGCACACCAATACTAGTTGCATTACAACGAGATGAAAAGTACTGACAATTACTTTAAATTGGTCCGAAATAGTACATATGTATTAGATGGGGATTCTGGATCCAGTGGATCCTCAATGCAAAATAAGTGCCAGCGATCTCGGATGCCAGCGGATCCGGTCGACAAATATTGAAACGGACTATGGATCCAGTGGATCCATCGATAAATTTGTGAATGTGGATCTATGAACCAGCGGATCCGGGATCCAGATCCCACATATCAGATCCCGAGATCCGTTTTTGGGATCCGAGCACATGTCTGATGACAACCAATGATGAATAAAATCCTTCCTGTTGTATATTATCCTAAATTTAACGAAAATTACATTAAGCATACCCTAAGTCACACCTTCATCAGCGTTCGTTTGCAACAAGCATCCCTACCATCTTCATTCTTCACCCATAAGTTCTGATCGCCACATAACGCAGACCTCAAGCACCCCAACGTCTTCAGTCACCACAGCATATCTTACCTGCGCTTCACCTGGTTCACTTATTGTCCCTGATTAGCGTCGCCGGGGCCGCCACAAGAGGACAGTCGTGGCGCGGAGGAGACGCGCGACGCGCCGCTCTGCGCCGCACTGCGCCGCTCCTCGCCGCGCACCGTCTCCATTGTCCCGCGGGGCGAGACTCCATCGCCCGGTAATTGATTGCCCCTCCTTTGAGCCAGCGGACAGACGACGAATGAATTGTTGGCCGCCGACCCGACGTGGACACAGGGACGCTACCGATGAGGCCATAATGCGCCGGGATTGTCGACCGACGGCGCCGGGATTGTCGCCGGACGCTCGCAGCCCGCGCGGCCAGACGGCCGGCCATTTTCGGGATGATTTACTTTCAAGTGCTCTCGGGCTTCTGGAGAGCAGCGCTGGATGAGAGCGATGAAGCAGAAGCTCAGCTGCTTCTTCGCGAGGGCGCATTCCTGGCAGGGGCGCATACCTCCATTGAGCAGGGTCTTTTCAGCCGGCTCTCTGCAGACCTGCCGAGAGCATTCCCACCGCCAGTGGAGGGCGGATCGTTTACAAATCGTTCGGCGACCATCTGCTTTGTCCAGCTGGTGTCCGGCCGGCCACCGTCTCGGCGGCCGGTGTCGGTACCGACCCAAACAGGCTTGTTATCTCAGTGTGGACCATTGTTGACCCGACATGACCTCAGCCGAGATTAACGATGTCTGCCGGCTCCCCGTGGGGCTGACCGGTCCCCGGGGCGGCGGCTATCGGCCGCGGGTCATTAGCATCAAACCGTGACCGACCGGACAGCGGACCACGGGCGACACATCCAAACAGGTCGCGTCGGGTCGCCATCCTCCCCCCTGACAGGGAGGGAGGGGGTCGGCGCTCAAAGCCGGCCAATGATGGGTGATAAATGGTGTGCCGGCAGCCGGGTCACCTGATTAGCTGTGACCACTCTGATCAGCTGACATCAGTGAGGGGCCGCGGCCATCAGCGTCAGTGATACGACACGGCGATACGACGCCAGATAACAGCCGGAGAGGGTGTGACGTCATGTCAGTGACGTAACGCCGCGTGTTATACACGACACGACATACCTCTGACAGGGAGATCATAGGTGGATATCTGCGGTACATGTAGGTACTACGCTACCGTGAAACCAAAAGGAAGAAAAATTGCGTGTTTAAATACATTGTCATGGTCATGTTGCGCATTATTGTCAAAGCCGTCATACCGTGACGTAAGACCGTGACGTCATACCGTGACGTCATACCGTGTCCACGACTCAGTCATGACACATACAAATGTACAAACTCGATGCAACATGCGAGCAAAGCCACGCCAGACCGGGACCTACCACCAACACAAAGCCTTGCTCGGCGGCATCACTGCCGCTCCACCGACAACCACAGCAGCGGCCGCGGCGGCACAGAGGAGTCCGCGGCCGAGGGGTCGTCCGGGACCGGAAGACGGCGCCGCAGCCTCACCGACCGAGCCGTAACGATCGTCCCCGTGTCACCGCGATTCCCGCAGCTAATGAACCGGCGTTGCAAACGACGCGCCGATGGTAATCCACCACCGGCCGCCTGTCGCAGCGGCCTGCCGCGCACAAAGCGGCGCGCCCCACACCGGTAATAGCTGTGTTTTGGGCCGGCGAGACGCTCGGGACGCACGTGCGAGCGGCCGTGACTGCTTAGCACGCGGAACGCCGCCGATCTGAGGCGCCGACGCCGACGATAGAACAGCAGGTGACGGGCGGCGCGGAAAGTTTTGCCATCGACGTGCGTGTGTGTGTGTCTGTGTGTGTCTGTGAGTGTGTGGGTGTGTGAGTGTGGGTGCGGGTGTGGGCGGGGCGGCCGCGGACGGTGCTGGGAGTGCGTCGGTGAGACCGGAGCTGCACGTAGCGAGCTCACTGCTCAGCTCTTGGTGGCGGAGCTGCAGTAGCTGCTGCAGTGGCGTGTGATCGGACATGGTGTGGGCGGGGCGGCAGGGGGCGGACAGGATCAGTCGGGGGAGGGGGGGGGGACTGAAGCCGCTGAGGATGGACCACGCCACTGGCCGAGCCTGTCACAGACAAATCCGCACAAATCCCGCCACTGATAGCACCGTCTGGAGTCGGCGGCCGTCACGCGGGCACGGCGTTAGATTTATGACTATTTGCCAGCCCAGTAGGCGGCTCTAGTCCATATCGAAGGCCACCAGACACCCTCCCCTTTCTGACGACCCCCTGCAGGCCCCCACAGCCGCTGATGCCTGCTATTTTACACCGCACGCGAACACTACACTAAAGTACCTTTCGCGCGAACAACACGTCATTTACGCGCGAACAACACGTGATGATGCAAAGAAGAGAATCATTGCGTGATAATCAAAATGAATCGGCATCACGATTTTCACAGTAATTTCGTGTTTTATCCCCGAAATGACACTATTCTGGTGACGTATGGAAATGTAATAGCTACATCACTAACATAGCACGCATTTTCAGCCACATTACGCTCTGCAGCTTGACGTACCCAGCTGAATTGAATATACGAGTTCACCAGAGCTGCGTGCGTGTGCTGGATAGCTCTAGCTCCAGCGTTTCAGGCCAGCATAATTTTATTGGCTATTTGATCTGAACTGAGACAGTCATAATTCAGGCGGCTGTGGCCAATTAAGCGCGGGTCACGAAACACGGGACTCTACTGATTTTATTTCCCAATCCCGACCGGTCACCCACGTCCCAATTAATAAGGTTATTTGACCATAAATCTGTCCAGCTATTTTCTTGTTTCTTGTTAGTCAAGCTTATTTGTTTATGTAGCTATAATCACAACAGTAAAATACTGCTGGTCTATGATATTCCGGAATGTTTCCATTTGTTCTTTGGTAATTGAACATAAATTCCCACGGCTTGGGTGCCTTATCATGGCTCCCAGCGAATCTTAACGAAACAGAAAGTAACCCATTTAACTGTTACATGAAACACTGTAGTTTTGTTGGATTCAAATTCAACCCAATTAAGGCAATAATTAAATTACTTTGCAGATAAATGATGTTAACTAACAACTATACCTATAAATGTATGCAACTACTACTACTATGTGCACCTACTGTACTTAACAACTATGTAAGCATATGAGACAAGGTTATAATAACATTATCATTATTTATGACATTGCACAAATGGGAACCAGCACGGTAACAGCAAAAGAGCAGGCGGACACTAGTTTAACAGATCTGCTGTCTGATTTCACATGGCGAATTCCTGCCACACCGCCCGGGAGGGGCTCATTCCACCACAGCCGTGGTCATAGCGGTCGTGAACCCAGCGTGCAGAGCTGGTGGGGCAGTCACACAGCCATGCAGACCGGACCGGTCAGGCAGCGGCTCTATCTCTCTCCACCCAACCCCGCGGGAGGCTGCAGCCCACCACACCATTGTTGTGGCCCGTCAGCTGACGGCCGGCTCGCAAGGTCGCTCCCGGGGTCACGAGCGAGCTCCGGCCACGGTCAGCCCGGTAAAAACGCACGGACCGCTCGCTCCGTGACCGGCCGGTCTCCCCACTGTCTCTGTGGGCCTGTGGCAGACGGCGGAGCGGGGGTAGGGGAGGGGAGAGGAGGAGTGGAGACGGAGGGGTGATCGTGAGGAGCCCGCCACTGATTAGAGCGTTGTCGGCCGATCGACGGAGTACGTTAATGACTCGCTCGATTCTGACGAAACTCGGGTCGTACGGTGCGTGCGAGACGTGTTTATCGGCTCAGGGTACGCTCTGGTGAGTCGCAAGCGGTGTTACGCATGTAGTCGCGTGTCAGAGGGAGTTCGACAGAGTTTCGACGCGATATTGAGCTGTTAATTTGTGACGAAAACACTAGAAATAGGAACAAGATTTCCATTCATACTAATGCCCCCAGTGAGCTGCTTCTCAGATTGAGCTAAACGCTCTGATGTAACGACGCTACTTCACGTCACGAATAAGCGGCAGGATGCTTTGTCATGCTTAACCGACCTCTTCTGCTTCTGTGTGACGCCATCGATCGACACGTATCCGGTTTTGACACGTACAGCATACATTTCCCGTCGTCCGTTAGATTTGACAACAACCACAGCTGAACTCAACTCGAATAGAAAATCTGTCATCCCGCGGAGACGGAGCTATTTTAGAGAAAAGCGCCGGTTGAGAACTCTGTAACACGGTCTCCGTTTTATGGAAACAAAACCACCGGTCGAGTACACTCGACCGTTCCATGTGGAGGGCCCGCACCGCCCCTGTGGCGAGCGAGGTCGAGTGGCGGTGGCAGCGCCGGTCCCGGCGGCGCTGGAGGGCCGAGTTCGATCTATTGTGGCGGCCCGGCCCGGCCCGGTGCCGCTAGCGTGGTCCGCCGCCGCCGCCCGCTCAGCTTCGTCACACACCCGTCACGAAGGTCAACAGAGGTGTAAGGACGGCCAATCGCTGTCAGCCGCGGCTCGTGACGCCTTTTTAGTCGGCCCGGCAGCCCCGGACGGCCGGTGTCGGGCCGGCGCGACACACAAGCAGGAGGCACTTCAAAGGAGAAGCACAAGAGACGGGGAGGGCGCCGCGACGGGGTGGAGGTGGACGTGCAGCTAAAAAACGAACATGGGAATGAGGAAGCTGGGCTATAAAATTGCCAGCTCGTGCTCAATATTCGATTCATTGCAGATATTGTCGCAGTTTATGTTATCGATGTTCAGACTCTTTATATACGCTCGTTATTTTACGCATCATCGTCTGAAAATAGAGAGCCGAGTAGCGCAGCATAACTCGGTGACAGATTTAACTGCTTAGCGATTCCCACACAGCACAATACAAGTAGCTCCATGCGACTACTCACCGGCGTTGCCCTGGCAGCAGATCGCCTCATGCAGCAGCAGCATCCCTGAAAACAAACCAGAGACAGTCAGTTAAGTCAGTCAAGTCACTCCTATCCTATCGTCACGTTCTGCCCCACCGTCCCGCCTCAGACCGCCCGCCGCCGAGCAGCGTCCAGCACCCTCCAACCATCCCCGAGCGACGTCCAGCACCGTGTCACCTGTCCCCAAGCAGCGCCGCTGTCCTGTTGTGGCAGCCATGGCACGCCACCTCCGTCACCGGTTATGCAACACGGCGGCCAGAATCGGACACAATCGTGCCGGTCTGTTTACTGAGCACGACTCGGGCCGACGCTGGGCACCCGCTATCGCTACCTGGAGCGGCGGGTGGTGCGAGTACTCGGCAGATGCGGCGGCGCTTCAGCGCAATGACACCGGTTTGTGAGAGAGATAATCGCCGCGACAATGCCAGCAGAGCACCGGGAATCTCAGAAGCCGGCGCAGCGGTAGCGGGGAAAGTGTACGAAGGTTGTATCTTGTTGCTGGATAGTATGCAACTGCTATGCCGTTAGCGGGGATAGTGCTGCACTATGGCGATATCAGTGACAGGCACTGGTAGTGCACTATCACCACCAGAGGTCACAAACAGCCATCCAGCGGGTACCTGAAGGCGCCGGCAGTCAGCGGGGCCGCCTCCGGTACCGCTGGGTCAGCGCGGTCCGCCGGTCGGGTCAGCAGGGTCAGGTCAGGTCAGCAGGGTCAGCAGGGTCAGCAGGGTCAGCAGGGTCAGCAGGGTCAGGTCAGGTCAGCGCACAATCGCCGGGGGTCAGCGGGTGGCAGGAAGGGACGGTCGACCACCGGCGACTTGCGCTGTGAAAGCGCCGGATGTCGGTGCCGGGCGAGAAACGCTTCCTCGGGGTCAGGACACGACACCGGGCTGGGCGGACACTCGTTATGGGCTTTCGTTTCTTGTGACTCTCCCTTCCTCGGCTTTGACCACGGCCAGCCGTCCTGAACTCCTCAGGTTCATTGTTTCAAGAACTGGAGCTCGTTTTTGTGTTTCTGTTGCTGGGTCTCTACACTTAGAGGAGACGACATTTCGTTGCTGCCGCGGTTTCTTTCGTATTTCAGTCATTCGCCACGGACTTCAGCCCCCGTTTCTAACGTCATATCGTTGGGTCCGAAACTCGAAAGTTGAGACCGCCAGCTCCGCACACTCCATCGTTGAACCATTGGGTGATACGACCTGTTCGGACCCGAGCCGCCCCTGACCACCTCAGAATACGGGCCGCGGGGTTCGATCTGCCCACTGCGCGCCGCCGTGATGACTGCGGGCCGACCCTCCCAGCTCTAAAAATGCTAACGAGCGCCGCTCGTCCGGCCCGGAAGAGCCGCTGACCGGCCGGCAGCGGCAGAGCGGCGGCCGAGCGCCGTCCATGTGTGAAGAGCTTGTTATGGAAAAACGCGGCCCGGCTAAACAATTCGATTGTGTGACGCTGGTTACACAATGGCGACGGGCATGCCGTTCATGCGGCCCGGCCGTTCCGGTCGCTGGCCGGCGGCGCCGGCCGGCCCGGCCGCAGAAGCGTCACGGACGTGACGCGGCCGTCACGGACGCAACGGGAGACGGCCCGGGCCGAAACAGGGACGACGAGAGAGATGGTGAGACCTGCAGCCATCCGCAGGAGCAGCAGGGGCTCCTGGTCGGTCAGAGGTGCAACAGGCAGTAGGACTAATGCCCCGTAAATCGTCGGTGTTCTGGTCGATAATACAGTGAACAGACACCAGTTGCCCTCTGCATCAGCCCCAGCAGGTGGCCTTTCAGCCAGGACTGTCCGGGAGACGCGCAACAGGTCCCGGAGACATTAAAGCAGGCCATTCGGAGCCTCCAGATATGAGTGCAACATGCTCGTCATGTGCACTTTATAACCCATCAACGAATACAGATCCAGCCCGAGCTGTCATGCTGTCTACGTCACGATTCGGGGTAAGAACCAGCAGTGCGTACATCAATTCATTTTTATAGTAATGAATATAAACAGACACAGGAACAGATGACGGCGCGTTACGATAAACGCTTTCATATGCGAAGCATCAGCTCGTCGAGCCGTCTGAATCGCTTGGTGATCCACAATCCGCAGTTCGCAGTACGCAGTTCACAGTCCGCAATCCTTAGTCCATAGTCCGTGGTCCGCATTCCGCAGTCTGCAGTCTGCAGTTTGCAGTACGCAGTACGCAGTCCGCAGTTCGCGGTCTACAGTCCGCAGTTCGCGGTCTACAGTCCGCAGTCCGCAGTTTACAGTTTACAGTCCGCAATCCGCAGTCTACAGTCCGCAGTCCGCGGTCTACAGTCCGCAGTACGCAGTTTGCAGTCTACAGTCCGCAGTCCGCGGTCTACAGCCCACAGCGGCCCAATTAGCCATCACCGGACGGGCCGATTTCGGGGCCATCAGAGCCGGCGGCTGGTCACCGGCCGGCACATTACGGGTCACCGGGGTCACATCAAGGTCACCGACATTCACCACTTATATCCATTATCACCTCGGCGTCCAACAATGGCGGCGGCAGTGTCCGTCGTCGGCCGGCCAGTCCGCTCGGCACGGACACGCGACATGAGACGACATACCGCCGCCACATCGACACAACAGGACCGCCTCACAAAGACGCCGGAAGCGTTTCGTCGCCGCGGGCCGCCGCTAAATTGCCGGGTTTTCGCTGACGCCGTATGGTAAATACAGACACCTCACGGCGAGAGAGGGAGTGGTCCGGCGCGGCGGGTCGCTCCGCATTCGCCACAGCGCCGCTGGCGGACGGCCAGGGCCCAGGAGGTACAGTTTCCGGGCGGCCGGCAGCGGTGGGTCAGGCCCGGGTCAGTAGTCGGGGCACAATAGCCGCCGGTCAGGGGTCATACATGGAGCGGCACGTCCCGCCGCCGCCGCCGCCGCCACCACCAGACCACCGCGGTGGCCACCAGGGCCGGGGCAGGGCAGGAGCAGCAGAGGCACCCACGGCCGCCGCCGGCACTGGGCAGGCCGCAGGGCAGGGGCAGCTCAGAGAAGCACAGCCGCCGTGCACGACGCTGGTGAGAAATCACCTTTCAAGTGTCGGCGCGCTAAATCTAAGCGCGCTGGTCGGCGCCGTAAATCACGACTGGGCTTGATTCAGTGCGCTGAGCTGCCAGCGGCAAACGTAAATACGGCACGGCAGCAGCCTGGGGCGCCGCGCCTCCCGCCAGATGTCACCTCAGGCGTGCTAACGAACCGGGTCGTACCCCGATGTATACCTCTACACCTCTGCAGGCCAGGGGTCCGCCAAACAATCATATGTCTGACGCGGCGATTAATCCCGGAGTAGCCGGCGATGATAAGTCACAAGTCCGTCCAGAGGACCGAGACTGGTCTGTGACGGGAGTGTGACGAGAGCATCACGGGAGCGGGCGGAGCCTGTGACGGGACTATCAGCTCACCAGGTGGCGTCCCGGAAGGTGACACCTGTCATCTCGACTCAGACAGACAGACAATTACTGAAGCCGGCCGGGCGGCGGACATACCACCATCTGACGGGCAACAATAGACATGCCGCGCCGGCCGCGGTTCCCAGCCAGCCGGCTGCAGTCCTCAGCCAGCCGGCTGCAGTCCTCAGCCAGCTGGCTGCAGTCCTCAGCTAGCCGGCCGCCGATCTCCAGTCGTGAACTGACGCGTCACTTTCCCGCCGCCCGCAGACCACGAGACGGCAGATTCACGGAAAGCCACGTCACCCTCACCAGGCGCAGCTCAACCCCAAACAATCACAATGGGCAGCCAAGGCCGCCCCTCCCGACGCAGCCGACGCCTAACATTCCGATGCGAGTCGGCCGGGAGTGAGGTGGCGGGAGGAATGTCGGCAGCAGTCCCACCGCCCCGCTCGCAGTCGGCTCACTCACCCCTTCATGGCCAGACGCACACTGAAAGGATGACCGGCGAGTTGGGCACAGGGCACCGTGTATCGCTGCGACCAGTGACTGTGACTCTGACAGTGGCAATGACTGACTCGGGCTGTGACCGTGCCTGTGATTGTCAGCCTGCCTGTGATTGTGAGCCTGCCTGTGGCTGTGACTGTGACTCAGCCTGTGACCGTGCCTGTGATTGTAAGCCTGCCTGTGGCTGTGACTGTGACTCAGCCTGTGACCGTGCCTGTGATTGTGAGCCTGCCTGTGGCTGTGACTGTGACTCAGCCTGTGACCGTACCTGTGATTGTGAGCCTGCCTGTGGCTGTGACTGTGACTCAGCCTGTGACCGTGCCTGTGATTGAGCCTGCCTGTGGCTGTGACTGTGACTCGGCCTGTGACCGTGTCTGTGATTGTGAGCCTGCCTGTGGCTGTGGCTGTGGCCGTGGCTGTGGCTGTGGCTGACAGGGAGGCCGGTCTGACCGCCGTCCGGTGACTGCCGGCGCGCTATCAAAACACCCGCCTGTCCGGCCGGCCTGCGCGGCCTGTCCGGCCTGTCCGGCCTGCCTGCCGCTCTGACGGCGCTGACAAACACCTGGCGACAACAGCGGCGTGGTGCTGTTTGCTCGCCATCACCCGCTCCGTGCGCCGTGTGGACCGCGGCGGGCGATATGGCGCGCAAACGCAGCCCGCCGCACGGCCACACGTCCGGTGCCGGTTCTATGCGCTGGCCGCGGTCCGGTCCACTCTCAGGCCGTCTGGGAGTCGGGCGTGACCCCTGACCGGAGCGGGCCGCAGCGTAGACGCCGTGCCCCGGCAGTGACCCGTGAGTGACCCGTGGGTGACCCGAGCCGACTGACCACTGGCCAGCCGTGTGACCCGCTGGGAGTGCAGCGGTGCTCGCCGTAAAGCGCCTGGGTCAGTCAGTCACGAAGGCGGCCGGCGGTTCTGAATGGTGAGGTCACAGGTCACGGGACGCGGGTCATGGGGTCACGGGTCACGGGTCACAGACTGCGGCGCTCTGTGTGTGAGCCGAGACCGGAGCTGGACGGATCAGGAGTGCGTGCGCGGCAGCCGAGGACAGACAGACAGAGAGACATACATACAGACAGACAGAGAGACAGACAGACAGACACAGCCCACGCACGGGGCCGAGGACAGTGGGCCGAGCAATGGAATCACGCGACGATGCACGCATTAGTGGTCTGTCCAAACCGATTATCCGAGGAAGCATGATCGGCTGCTCGCGAATAAAGACCCGCAGTGCTGTGTTGCAATTTGCAAACTGCGTATAGGCAGCCCCCACGTGTGGGAGTGTATTGGCGTGAGTTGCGTTGGCTGTTATTGAACCTTGTGGCAAGGAACCGGGGCCAGCCTTCTCTCAGCTGTACAGCGTACATTATTGACACCACACCGGACAGGAACAAACGTCTTTACAAAGAGGGCCGCTTGTTAGCATCGCCGCCACAGGCCGGCACCAAGGACAGAGCGTTGCCGCTGCAATGCTGCATTGATGCAGACATGTGTGAAAGGCTGCTGAAAACACACCACAAAGACACATGCTAATATCGAAAACATTGATGCAACATCTGCCTCCATATTTGTCTCGGCGCCGCGATGTGACGGACGTAGGCGTCTCCTCTCCGTCTCCTGCGCGTCTCCTCCCTGTCTGTCTGTGTTCGGCTGTCCTGCCGCGTCTGCATCAGCGTCCTCACCGCACACGCACTGCTCACTCCAGCCCGGTCCGACCCATCCCGCCCCTAGTGGAGAGCCCCTCGGACGGTTGATCGTCCCACCACCGTAATACCGCCGCTGTAATACGTGGCCGCGCGGGCGGACGGCGCACGCACGCAGGGTGAGCAGACCGTGGGCCGCGGGATACCTCGCCCACCGCCTGTACTTGCCGGCTCACGGCTCGACTGGCCGACTGGCTGGCTCTGACAGGCCGGCCGTCAAACTCGGGTGGTCCGCGCCGACCGCCGCAGACAGGTCAGCAGACACGCAGACAAACAGCGCACCGGCGCCGCGCACGCACCGGTGACCCGAGCGACACACATTGTCACTCTGATGTGGCCCGGAGGTCACCCCGAGGAGGGAACACGAGGAGGTAGAGTGCCGAGGGTGTAAACCAGAGGTGCAGACGGCTGGTCTGCAAGGTCTCAACTCTCACTCAGGGTGTTAGTGAGGCGTTTTACTGCGGTTTTATTCGACCCGATCTGGTTTTATGTCTGCAGAGGTCACCTTGTGCGCGTGCGTTTGACCGCCACGAGACCAGACTGGGCACGATACAAAACATCCCAGACTCTCGGGAACTTTTCTGTTGCTGGGCGTCAGCCCATGCGAGCCGCCATGCTCCGTGTGAGGGCCATGTCACCTCCGGGTGACTTGTATGTGACCTCGATGTGACCGGGTATGACCGGGATGTGCAGTGTGCGTGTCACGGCAGTCGGTCCGGACTGGGCACTGGGGCAGTTTCGCCTCGGGCGGCCCTGGTGACCGCCCACTACCGCACAATGGCCACAGGACTGACCTCGGGCACCAGAAACTACCGCGTCACGCACATGACGCGTCACCGCCGCCCCCGCCCCCGCCCGGCAGCCGGAAGTGACCAGTGAACAGTCACACGATGTCCGCACACATGGTTACACGGTTATACTGCTCAAAAATCGCAATGTTCAATGGAATGCCATCGCGGCGATCCTGCGTCACATATCGGCTGAATCGTGTATCGCTATTGGCATTCTCAGTGAGGATGCCAATAGGGATACATAGGAATTATTCCTCACACCACTGCACTGCACAGACACACGGATACAACTATTTTCATATCATACTGACTCAGTCACACGTCCACGCGTTCACATCATCACACTAACTACCTTAACTAGTGTCACACAATAATCCACTGCATAGTTACCCCAATCACGTCTTACATGCATTACCAAACCATCATAAATCCTCGCAACACCACAACATGAAACGCGCATCACCTTCACATCACATCACGCCATCAGAGCCATCACATCTTCCTATCTGTACATCACCAGCACACCATCACACCACCAGCCACCAGCTGATCACACATCAAACCCGACCGTATCAGCCGGTCGGCTCCACCTAAGGAGACCTTGGCCGCCGCCCGCTGGCCGCTGCGAGCCGGCGGCCGCGCTGGGTGGAGTCGACCGAGCGTAATTAACCAGCCTGCGCGCCGGTAAACACCCGTGTAAAATAACGAAACGAGACACGGCCGCCTTCCCGCCCTCCGCCCCGGGCTGAACGGCTCGTCACAGGCTCCTCCAAGCTCGTCACAGGCTCGTCACAGGCTCGTCGGTGACGGTGACGCACGTGTATGCGAGCGTAACTGAGACTGCTGACGGCCCCGCCCGCCGGTCCGGCTACATCAGGCCGTAAGGCGTTACCTGCCGCCGGGAGGGGAGGTAGGTGTCATCGGGGATATAATACCGCTTGTGTAGGTATGTCTGGTTGTCCTGTCTGTCGTTGGTTCGGCCAGGAGATGTGGTAATATTGATTCTCCTCAGGTCGGAGCGCAGCAATACGTGGAAAATACGATGACGAATATATCATAAATTCCCCGCAGACCCAATGGAGGCAGGCGTGCGTGAGCGTGCGTGCCCGCTGCCCCGGGCCGGTGACGGCCGGTGGTCCGGGTGTGGGCGCCGGCGGTGACCGTGACCCGGTGACCCGGTGATCCGGTGACCTCGTGCGACCGTGGTCTGCCGGCGGTCGGTAGGCCAGCTGATGGATTGCAGCACCCCACGCCGCCCCCTCCTCCCGGACCGGCCGCTGGGCCGGCCAGCACGGCCCGTGACCTCAGCTGGGCCGCCCGGCACGGCCCGTGACCTCAGCTGAGACGCCCGGCACGGCCCGTGACCTCAGCTGAGCTGCACGGCCCGTGACCTTAGGGCCAGCTGCCCCTCTGTTACGCGATACCGCGACCAGAGACACCCCGAGGCCGCCCGGTCACGCAGCTAGCCCGCAAACCTGCTGCACTGTTGGCGCGTATACAGAGCACACTCCCGCGTGAAAGTACTGCGCGTAATAGATATACCACATAAATAATTTGATACGGATGTTCTGATGTAAGCTATGCGTTACGTGCGTTTGGTGCGCTGTCCAGGTTGACAACGCAAAACACAGAGGCTTAAAAACTGCGATCCGAACGACAAAGCTCCGTCCTGCGGGGGGTGGGCAGGTGGTAAAAATCCGGCAATCAATCGGAGCCGGGTTTATCTGGCTGTTCGGTCGGCTGCGACGGACCTATCGCTCCGAGCCCGACCGCGTACTATCCTAACGTACCAGCGAGTCCAGCTTACACCCAGATTAGGCAATTATTCGGCTCCGTGGCTCTGAAACCATGGAAACACCGGCTGATCACCGCTAATGACGAGCGGCGTTTGAACCGAACACCCGCGCCGCGCCGACCGGTCGGCCGCTCCGGTACAAACGGCAGCCCGCTCTTCTCACGGTGTTAACCTGACGGGTGTCACAAACAGCCGGCACAGCCGCCCCGCACTCGCACCGAGTGTACTCGGCCATCCAGGTGCAGTTCGGGACTCATGCACCCGGCTCTTATCTGTGTTTAAGCCAGGTTTATTTCTCGTGGTTCGCTAAGTGCGCACATCATCTGTGATGATGAGGAACACGTCGTTCTGCCAGATGATAGTCACATATGATGCATTTGGGATATCCCACGCTCACATTTGCATCAGCGTGCTACTTATAACCATTCTGTTTGTTAACGTTATAAATAGGTAGAGTTTTCTTCACCGTCGCCGGCTCGGTTTCAAGCGGCGTTCTTACCGTGACCCCCACGGAGCCGGCGCTCGCCGCCCCGGTCCGACCCATGCTTGACCCGCGTCCGACCCGCGTCCGACCCGCGTCCGACCCGGGGCTAACCCGGAGCTGACCCGGCGGTGCCCCGGCGGTGCCCCGGCGGCGCCGTCGTCCCGGGGCCTGCCGGTTCAAGGCGGCTCCGTCTGCCGCAGTGAAAGTCGCCGCTTGCCGCATGATTTACCGCGGGCCGTGTCCGCGCGGGCCTTGAATCCGGCCGTACGGCTTCCATCGGGTAAACACCATAAAGGCGCGCGTGGCGGCCGCGCCAGACTGGCCGCACCGCGCCGTACCACGCCGCCAACAACTCGTAAAGCAGTGCTGCGCGGCCGGCGGCGTGCGGCGGCGCAGGTGTGGCAGCTGTTTACCGGCAGAGCGGGTCAGATCCGGCCGACCCGGGAGCGCCGGCCGCGCAGTTTATCGCCGCTCGGACGGCGCATCTGCCGCGGCGCGCTGACGAGCTGCCGCCGCCGCCGCAGCGCGCTGCTGTTACCCCAACGCACGCCCGCGGCGGAATAAGGCGGCGCCCGGAAAACAAAAAACGTGCGTCGGTGCGGTGTTCCGGGCGGCGCGCCGCGGCGTTTGCCGCGCCGCGCGCTGAAGACGCGCCGTGCGTGAAAACACACCACCAATAGCTGACCTCCGCAATTTCTCAGCGGCACGGCGTGACATCGGATTTGTCCGATTCATCATTAGGCTACATTATTCACTTGAGGCGGCCGGCGCCAAGGCAAAAACTCTTGAGCTGGAAAGGCCGGCGGACGGGCGGCGGACTGCGGGCGGGCGGCGGGCGCCGGACGGCGGACCGTGTCAAGAGAGGGCTGAAGTCAGCCAGTCCGACCACCGCCCCGACCAGAGAGGAGTGCTGTCCGACCGACGGACGAACCGTCACCGTCACCGTCACCGTCACCGTCACCGTCACCGTCACCGTCACCGTCACCGTCACCGTCACCGTCACGGCCCGCACGGGTACGGCTGCCTTCATCACGGCACGCGCACACGGCCGCCGTGACCAGGCCCGGCCGGTCACGTGATCAGCGGCCGGCGGACCGTGTGCGGTCACGTGACTAATGAAGTCCTTGCGATGACTGCTGGCGCCCTCTGGTAGCCGTAATTGACTCAAACGAGCAATCTGGGCAATTGGCGGACCGCCGCGAGCCACCGCCGCCGCCGCCGCCGCCGCGGGCCGGCCAGCCAGTCGGCCAGGCGGTCACTGGATGCATCCGAACAGCCTGACGAAGCCCAGAGACGTGACTGGGAGCAACCAAGAGCAACCAAGTCACGGGCGAACCTTACACAGGCAAATCAGGGAAGAACAGCTATCAACGTTGAAATGTCAAACGCATCGACAACAGAAAAATCCAAAGATGTGAGAGACAAGTGAGCGAATGCGGTGTGTAGTGACCAATGACCGAGGGATGAGCTATACAAGCGCGCCGGCTCAGTGAGTCACTCAAGCTCTCGGACGGCGCACTGTCCGAACAGACAGACAGACAGACAGACAGAGCGGCGGACAGACGGGGCACGGGCGGGTGGCGGCCGCGCGGTGGGGGCGGCGGAACTGGAACGGCCATGGTCCGATACACAGCGCTGCACAAGAGCAAACCTAGCAAAACGGACCCGGTCAGGGCACGTCAGCGCACGTCAGGCTGGCCACGGTACCACAGGCCACGGCATGCGAGCTGGGCCGGGGCTGGACGAGACGGAGAGAGACGGAGAGAGACGGAGGAGACTGAGAGACGTTGAGAGAGACGAGAGACGGAGGAGACGGAAGAGACGGACAAGAACGGTCAAGGACGGACAGAGCGGGCAGGCCGGACAGAAACAGGGGGAGACAGACAAGACGGACAGACACGGGACAGAGACGACGAGAGGGCGAGGCAGATGACGGACAGTAGGATCGGTGGTTCTTTGAGAGGACGTCGGGACGGCGCAGTGGGTCGGTCAGTCACCGCATCCACGGGCGCCGTCCAGCGCGGCTGCCTGTGTCCCGGGGCGGCGCCATCCATAATCCGACTGCTATCTCCATAGAAATTCACGAGGCGGCTCGGAGCGGCGCATTTTAATTTGTAAGGCGTTGTTATCGGGGCATTCTATGCTAATCGCCTGAGCTTCGCTTAAACCCCCGAGATCAGCGTGTGAGTACGGACGGAGGTGTGTATTTGTACAGGTTTTTCGTCCGAAAACGTACCAGCGCTTTCAGTCCTCTGTGCCCAGTCCTGAGTTCCTTCTGATTCGATGGCTGCCGTCCTGCATCCCTTTCTCTTCGAGGGCCCTACGGGCAGCGAGAAGGTGGAAGCCAGGAGGAGGAGATGATCCGATGAAGACAAAACACGCGTCAGTTCACGGCGCGGCCAGGGAGCGCGCTGGTCTTCGGTTTCTCTAGTTTTTGTGTATGTATGTTCTATGTTGTTTGGCGGCGGCGTGTGGGACAACGTCTTGGCTGTCTGTCGTTTTTCGTCCAGTGTCCTCTCCAGCCGCCTTCCCGTTCCGCCGCTCAGCCGTCTCAGCCGTCAGTCTCCAGGTTTAGCGTCTCCAGCTTCCGCGTTCCAGTCTCCCGTCCTCCACACCGTCTCAGCGTCTCAGCGTCTCCAGCCGTCTCCAGCCGTCTCCAGCCGTCTCCAGCCGTCTCCAGCCGTCTCCAGCCGTCTCCTTCTGTCGAGGAGACCAGCCGGCCAGGGAGCCAGGGAGCCGGCCGCCCCACAAAGCCGACTAAACGGCCTCCATTCAGGCTCTCGGCGCGGGCGATCGGCTCTCGGCTCTGGACGGCTCTCGCCGGCTCTCGGCGACGCTCGGCGGCGGTCCGGCGCGACCGAGCGTGAGTTGTGTATGTTTTTGCCCGGCGCGGGGACGCTGGCCAGTCGGGCCGTTTTTGTGCGCGGCGCGACGACGCGCATTGAAGCCCGACAGCCATGGGAAGCGGCCGCCGCCGATGATCTATGGGGAGAACGCCTTATCGTCGCGCTGGTCACAATGCGGCAGAGTCAAAATATGGCCGCCGGTCGCGGATTTATACCGGAGGCGAGCGGCGGGGCCGGTGGGGAGGGCGACCGCCGCAGAGACGCCGGGAGACGGAGCGGGCCAACTGAAAAGGAGAGCAGCCGAGAGCAGCGCTAAGCCGAGCAAATAGGCTGTCAGAAGCTGGACGGTCAGAACGCAGGGAGGACGGGTGTGCGTCGGTTTCGGTGTTGTGTTGTTTGTGGGTTGTGGTGTGCGACGACCTTGTCTGGTGTTCTTTGCGGCATCAGTCGTTTGCGTGTGTGTGTGTGGCGGTGGGGGGCGGGGCGGTGGCGGAGGTGCGGTGGCGGTGGCGGTGGCGGGGGCGGGGGCGTTGGCGGGGGCGGTGGCGGTGGGGGGCGGGGGCGGGCGGCGGGGGCGGGTGGCGGGGGCGGGGGTCGGTGGCGGTGGCGGTGGCGGGGGCGGGGGCGGGGGCGGGGCGGGGCGGGGGCGGGTGGCGGGGCGGGCGGGGGCGGGGGCGGGGGCGGGGGCGGTGGACGGGTCAGTTGGTGCGGCGGCCCGGACATCCGATCACCATACAATGTCTGCCGGCGCCGCCGGAGTCCATAAATTGTCGGGTCATGTCGATCGACTGGCCGTGGACCAATTGAGCATTCCGGGGCGCCTTTCCGACCATTGTTTACCGATGGAGTGCGTCTCAGACGGAGAGGCCCGCTCTCATCGGTCCGCCACCGGACCGGGGCGGACTCCATCGGCCGGACCGGGGCAGGGCCGGGCTCCATCGGCCTCCACCGAACTGGGGCCGCTCCATCGGCCGGACCGGGGCAGGGCGGGCTCTCTCGGCCTCCACCGGACCGGGGCGGACTTCACAGCTCTGTTGCTGGCCTGCTAGGAGTTTTATTAGGCAGCTTTATCACTGACTCCGTGATGAACGTCCGAGGGAGAAGAACGCAGCGAGTCGTACAGCGGGTCAGCAGACGGGTTCGAAATGAAATAAACCATAGCTGATTTCCGTAAACAGAAATTTCACTGAGGAATTCCACCTAGTATAACTCCTCTGGTGTCATACTTCCTCACATACTTCCTCACTGCCTCATCTAGTGTCAGCACCTATGACCCACGTAAGCAGCAGAGCATGAAAACGGCCTACCACCACTGAAGTATATCACTGATCCACTGCCGTCCCTTCACTTTCTGCGCCGGGCGCCGACCGAATGAAAACGAAAATATATCTCCAGTCGGCCGGGTCATACGGTACTCTCCATTCATTCCGATCCCTTCCGCCCCGCTCCCTCCCCTCCCCTCCCTCCCCGCCTCTCCTGTGTACCTTCCCTCACACCCGGGACCGACGGCGCACCGCGAACCAACAGCACACCTCGGATCGGCACAGCTCACCTGGGGCAGGACGCCCGGCCGGCCGGCCTGTTTGCTACCCTGTCACTCGTCAGCGTTATCGCGGGAGAGCGGGTAAACCAGCGAGCAGTGACCGTGCCGTTTGCACGAGTTTGTCGCCTCTGTCAGAGCGTGGTTCACCGCCGTCACCGTTCAAAACGTCACTGTCACCGGGCCGTCAACGGTCAGTCACCGCCGTCACCAGTGCACTTACGCTCCCCGTCCTCCAGATGTCACCAAGTCGCTACCGCTCGTCACGCTCGTCACCGCTCGTCACCGCTCGTTCACCGCTCGTCACCGCTCCGTCACCGCCTGTCACCGCCTGTCACCGTTTTGGACAGGCTTGACGGCTGCGGCCTTACCGGACACTCGAGCCGCCTCGTGGACGGCGATAGAATCAGTGCCAGTTAGCGGCGGCGCGGGCGGGCGACAGGACGCTGCCCCCTGCCCCCCCCTGTCCCCCTCCCGCGGGTGACCGGTGCCCAGTAGCTGACCGCAGAATTAGCCGGACACTTGTTCCGGCTATTGTGTGGGGTGGGCAGGCGAGGGCCGGACCGGACCGGGCCGGGCCGGGCACCACTGATTTATGTCCGTCACCCGCCGCCACCGGGTAACCCGTGCTAAACGTGGACATAATGAGGGTCAGAGTGACAGGCGTGCACCACCGGGGGGGGAGGGGGGGGTACGGTGAAGTAAGATGCTGGAGTATAGAAAACGTAGTGGATTCGGCTACATTGGGGAGCAGATGTGTGTCGAAAGAGCAGCGAGTGGGTGGAGAGAAGTAGTAGAAAGACGAAGATATACAACTGAAGACTAGTGGTTGTAGGAATAAGAAACACGGCGATTATTTGTAGCGGCGGCAGGGGGCGGCGGCGGCAGTCGCAGCGGTGGGAGATCAGAGTGGGTCACGACTCCAAGAGGTGCCGATATCGTCCATCCTCTCCGGCGCGGCCGCCGCTGACGAGGACGAGCGGCCCTCAGCGCTGTCCTGTCCTGTCGGCCACCGGAGGGACACACCAGGCAACCGGCAGTGCTCGGTCCCCAACGCTGCCAACGCACCAGCCGCGCCCGCTCCGCCACTCCCACCAGCTATGTCATACCAAGGAAAGAACCACGTATGTCACCGTTTTCGGGCAATTGATGCGCCCGTTCCGCCGCGTCCATCAGCTATACAATGCAAAAGAAAACCCACGTATGTCACGGTTTTCGGGTGATGAACATACGTGGTTCTTCCTTTGCATGGTATGCCAGCTCTACCAGAGTAGAGCGGGTCGCGGGCGCGCGCGGCGCCGCGGCGTGCACCCCAGCCTTTCTAATTACCTATCTATTTGTGTTCAGTCTCCCCTCTCGGGAAAAACGGTCACCAACCCTTTCGCCATTCAGAGAGTTTTTACCCATTGAAAAACCAACAAAGCGTCGGACGGCTGGGCTGGGAGGAGGGAGGGTGCCCGGGGCGCCTGACTGACCGTGGACACGACTGGTCCGCCCCGCTCCCCACTCGGCAGAAAGGCTGGCCGACCCGCCGCGAGGGGAAGGACATCCGGATAAATAGAATAACAGGGCGGTCAGCCCACCGGCCGTTGTAGACTGTAGAGCGGCGGCTCTGAGCCCAGTCTGGCGCGGCCCGGTTCAGTGGGGAGACGGACCTGAGGCCGCGGGCACGGCTGGGAACGGATTAACGTCCGGCTGCGCCGGTACGGCGGGGGGAGCGACGGGGCACACCTGTCCGTCAGGGGATAAGACGTGGCGTCTTGTCTGGCCCAGTCTGTCCCTAGCCCGACTCCGCGGGAGACCAGGACACGCGGGTGCCGGCAGGCGAGATTTCATCCGGACCGGGTCCGTTCCCACGATTACAAAGATGTAGGTTACAATATAAAACGTGAACTGTGCTGTCGGAAAATTTACACACATTGGTTTTCGTCTTAACCACCATTTGGCCTAACCGTTATTGAATTAATGGGATTTAGATTCATGCATGAATTAAGAAAAGATGCGTTGTGACACCCTGATTGCTTTGCATTATATATTATTAACTTCTTCCTGAGTTCTTTATTTCACTTTTTACGCGCAACCCGCGTTTTTTATACGCGCAACAAACACCTTTTTTCTCCGTGCAGCCCGTGCACATCAGTGCACGCGCCACCGGTGCACGCGTAACACTGGGAGCGGAGCCGGCTCAAAGGCTGGCGATTCAGCCGTGCTAGCGGCTGCTAATAAAGGTGTCTGCAGAATGTGTGATAGTGTCAGCAGTGACTGTCACCGCAGCCCGGCACCAGGCATTGTCCCAGGCCAGCCAGCCGCCACCAGCCGCCGCACACGGCCCGGACAAGCTAGAGGACTTCACCGGACTCAATCAATGGATGAGCTACACGCAACCAATTACCAGCTACCGACGCCAGGTATCAGCTACTTGATACCGCTGACAAGAAGCAAATTACCAGGTGCGAGTTACCAACTACCGGCTGCTGGTTATTAGTGACTACTGACTAGTCACAAGCCACCGACCACTGCCCAGATGGCCGGCGCCCCCGTAACAAAAACTGTCCCTACAAAGCAGCGGGCCGGCCCGTGCCGCCCCCTCCCCTCCCCACCCCTCCCCCGTATCAGCAGCGGCCGGCCCGGACTAATGGCGATAATTGAATGTAATGACTCGGCTCACACGCAGAATAAATAGGGCCCTTCCCGCGGGCGGTCCGTGTTTAGGCGTAACGACCGCCGAAGAAGGGTTAAATCCACAGGGATGACCAGGCGGTTCTGCGCCTGGGCGCGGGCGGGGCAGGGACGCGGCACACGGGACACACAGCTCGCGTCCTCCGCCGGCGTCGGGCGCTGAGGCGGTCAGCCGGCCGGCCACGGCAGGCGATGACTCGCCTCTATAAAGACCGATGACGGGTATTTCTCAGCCGCACCGGGACGAGTCAGTCTCGGGCGATATTGACATCGCGGCAATGCATGCAATGTGTATTGGTAATTGTGCGCAGTCGATCATGCCTGTGTCGTCTGTCACGGTAGCGGCGGGTGGGCCGGGACGGGGACGATACACGGCCGCGGGCTTCAGCGCTGAGTGGCCAACACACCGCTCTGCAGTGGTGGCAGTCCTCCCCAGCAGCTACTGTGCAGGCAGGCGACAGGAGGCAGCGCTGGAGGCACCATAGGTCAGTCGCTAATCGCTGCAGGTGACGTTGCGTGAAGCACAGCTGCGTTAACGACGCAACCAGGGTTAGCTGAAGGAATGCCGCTAGCTATTTTAAACGCCCGGAACATGTTTCGGTGCCATCACCAGTCGAGTCGTGTCTCTTAAGTCCGTCAGATGAATTTATGCGGCACCAGCTTTCTCTGTAGTGTGAAGCACCGAGAAGTTATTGCGCTTATTAATTATTACACAAAGACATTCATTAATAATTTGCCTTTTAACATTTCCTGTTTGATAATGATTTTTCATTTTGCAATTAAATATGATTATTATGACACAAAGATCAAATGAATTTGTGCAGCATGTTCAAGCGAGGTGCCCTGGGTCTCCAGCAAATATAGTGAATCCCACCACCACTGCTGCCAGCCAAACCACTAACCACTAACCATCCCACCAGAGTCCTGTACCGCCAGATTAGACGGTCGCAGCTGCCACCGGCAGGTCTGTTTGCCGCAGCCATCTCCGCCATCCCTCATTTGCGATCAAGGTCCTGGTCGCCTGCACGGCACCATCCACAGCATAAACAATAATTTCCGAAATATCTGCGTGTGCACTAGAGCTCTGTTCCGAGCAGATGCGCTGGCTGCTGCGGCGGCTGATCACGACTCATCACCGACCACAAACCGCTGCCGAGCTGTCGGCAGCCCGCAGCCCAGCCGCCGCCGGGAGGCCGGGGGAGGGGAGCGGGCAGAGCACAACACCCCTCCCGGCCGCCCCGCAGGCGGCCAGCACCTGCACCATCGCCCGCAGCGGACCGTCGCGTCGCCGGCGTTGCAGGACGATTTCGCAGCCGTCCACGCTGCAGTTTAGCCGGCAATGAATACGGAACGAGCCTGGCTGGCCACGACGCCTTCTCATGTAAATTGGAAATGATTGAAGGGAGCGGGCCGGCCGGCCGTCCCCTGTCCGTTTCCAACGCAGGCCGGCGACAAAACAACCATCAAAATATGCAAAACAAGTCGACAATGGCTGCGCACTGACCATATCTGGCCGGGCGGCGCGGGCCGGCCTGAATGCCACCTTTGATGCGGCCTGTTTATCTAGATCGGGCATGTTCTGCTCCGGATCGGCCGCCTATTTTTGGCGCGCCGGCCGGCGGTGACAAAAGCGCGGTGCCGGCCCACCGCACCGCTCCTCAGGCGCACCAAAACAGCGCACAATCGGCCGCCAGGAAGCGCCCGGCCGAGTTTGTGCAAGTGCTGGACAGCATGCGCCCCCGGGTGCTCCCCTGCCTCCCACACCCCGACACCCTGACGCCCGCACCCTCTCTCCCCTGGCGCCGCGGCGGCGACCGGCCGTCCCCAGCGGGGCGCCGTGGTGAACGTCCCCAGCCGGCCGGGCACCAGCAGCCTTGGACCCGCAGCCAGTCGGCCAGCTGCTGGTGTAACTGGATCACCGGCCCAGGGATGACCGCTGAGGTCGCCGGGGTCAGCCGGGCGGTCGGGGTCGCCGACAGGAGAAGGGGACGGCAGGTGGAATGTGGAGGGTCGGAACGGACCGGTGCCGACAGCGGGCCCGCCAGCTGTCAGCGCCGCTAAATACACCGCTGACGACCGCTGACGACCGCTGACCGCCGCTGACCGCTGACCACTGACCGCCGCTGACCGCTGATTGGCCCGCAGCCGGTCAGCGCGGCAGGAAAAGTGGAGCGTACTGTCTGAGCCGACCCGTGCGAGCTCGTGCTCGTATTCTTTTGTATTGCATTGTATTGCGGTTAAAGAGCGGTTCGTAAACCACTGAGCGTCGCGGTTGTAATGTTGAGCTGCAGCACCGAACACGGACGATAGAGCTGCTACCTGCGTGCGATCTGTATTGACACGCAATCTACTGACCTGTTATGCCGCATTTGCTTAGTTAATATGACGGTCCCATTAAGAATACGTAGAACGGGACAGTCAAGTTCTCCGGTACACTCTGTAAAACCGTTTTCAAACTTGGTTCTAAATAGCACACAATTTGCATGTCAAGTTGCGTCTTTTGTCAATTATAATTAATTTGTTTCCGTTGTATTCCACTTTACTCAACTTGACGCCAAGATGTAGGTGCGAATGTAATCGTGTTACCATTGGGTGTTTATGAATAGAAAGTCTGGTAGGATTTGCAAATGTAGTGCATTACATGATACCACAGCATATCTAAAATTCAAAACGATATGAAAACTACAAAACATAATTAAAATACACTTTATTCTAATAATGTTTCCATTTAACATTAGTTTTCGTCATTTGATCAAAGCATATCTCTGCGTATTAGGCCAAGCTGAGCGCCCTGTGAAAAATGGCAAAATGGTAGTGTCACTAATCCAAATAACTAATAACCTAGCCGAGGCAATTCACACTGAGAAGCTGTCTTCACCTTCTATCTCTGTTGCAGCATCCAGTAATCCGCGCCATCGAATGGCTATATTTTGCAGTCAGAGCAGACTTTTATCGCTGCAGCAATGCCAAATGTGCGTAACCAGCACGCAAGATGCTTCGCACAAAGCAGCATACCCAACGATCCGGACAGAATGCAGAGTGGAATTATAATGTCAGGACAGAAGCCCAACATTGCCCTTTAATACATTGTTAAGGCTTTGCTGCTGGTGTACCGACAATGCAGTACGGGATAAAATTGTTCAATACAATGCATGTAGACAGACGTGACGTGTGTGACGTGATGATGCAAAAACTTAACATCACAATGCTGTGTTGATAATCCGCATTTTAAAACAGGTAATCGGTTATGAGTTGACAACTCAGCATGAGCTTATAAGAATCAGTATGAGCTTGTTCTCAACGGAGTTGCTGAAACATTGCATGTTAAAGCGAAAAATGGCATTAAAATGAAAAGCGCCAACGATCTGTTCTAGTCAAATAAATATATTCACCAAACCTGGTATAAGTGACAGCGATTTGAATTAAAAACTATTTAAAAACTAAGTTTAACAAAGCTGAAGCCATGAAAGAAATATGTAACAGTCGGGTTTAGGAATCAGAAGTAAATATATGGACAGTTGCAATATATCAGAATTAATGGCATTTTAATCTGGTAAGAATTCAGAGTAACTAACGACACGACCTGAACTAACTAACTGAAACAAAAATATCGCGGGACATGCCATTTAAATCATCTTCATCTCAACTGCGTTATTGATTTATCAAAAGCACATTTATTTTTAAAACACCAGAAGGGTCCGTTGGATGATATGTGATGCCAGGGTGTCATCTTAGCTTAGGTCGCATTAACTCATAATATACCTGAGCGAAACGTTGGCAAATGCCTCAGAGTTCGGAAGCCGTTTCTTAATTTAGTCAGATATGCAATGGTACAGCGACAAGCTTCGTATCGTAACCTCACATTTATAGTGCTATACTAGGTAAACATGTGAGATCGATTTTTTTTTTTAAAGGGACATTCATTCACAGGCAAGCAATTCAGTGGTACAAGGCGCAAAACACAATACCATCACAACTGGTCCAGTGTTATTATAGAAGTTTGCGTTCACTGACATTCCCAATCAAAATAGCGCATGTCCTATTTATAGGACATTGCATAGGATTGATGCATATATATATTATGTATGCATCAATGCACGATCAAAGCCATTGTATCCCGTGCATCATAAATCAGACAAGTATATGAAGCTCAGAAACGGTCCGCACACCCACGGGACCAAGTAGCTCCACACAAAATCAAATCAATGATCTATTTCAGTATACGAACAGAATTAACGACAAATACAACAGTGGATCTTGTATCCCAGTGAATCTCTAGATGATATTTAGCTTTATGAACAGACATAATAATCCAGTCTCGTATTCTCTCTCTCATATTAAAGACAAATGTTTCTCATGGAATCCTGATTTTAGCCGGATCCCATGCAAACATTTCTCAATTAATATATTATTGCTTGATACAAGAGAGCAACAAATATCTTAATCCGATTCATTTACATTAACAAAAAATCACAGCTCCCAAAGTTTAACACATGTAATTGCAAAAGCTCAACTAATTTGATGCAAAGCAACACAGTGAAAATTATAAATGTTGATGTAATAAATTAATGTAGTTTGGTAAAATACACGAACATAACTTGAATTCATTGATACCATTTAGATGAATGCAAACACATTTTAAATAGTAAAAAATACATATACAATATCTTATCACAAAACCGGCACATGAAACGTCATTTTAATACTGAGTATAATTTCCTTGCTCTGTATTTCATTTTCAATACTAAGCAGCAAACATAACTAAGAGCAAAACGAAAGAGTCGAAAACTTCAGAATAAAAAACATTCAAGGTATCGAAAGTCATCATGCGCAGTTAGCCACAAAACGCATCATCAACAACTGCAATAATGTTTTAGCTATGCAATGTTCATCGAGTAAATTGACATAATTCGACTTCACTATCAGAGAAAAACAAACTCCTTTGTGATTCGGCCGGCGGCTATTTCTTTTTGTTAGGATGCTTGGGAAATGTGTAGTCGGCCGCGATACTTTTTCAAGAAACAGTAAAATGAACAGTCGTAGTATTCTATTCAAATTTTATTTAACTAAAACCATGCTTATGTCACTAATCAGTGCCTCAAAGTTTACCTTTTACATTCAAAGCATACTATTTCTTAAAAACAAATAAGTCAATGAGCCAGTAGAAGGTTTATACCTATCTAATAAAACAAAATGTGTTATATTGTTTGTATCTCGTCTGGCTTCACAATCATTCTTGCTGGTTTGTATTCAAATAATTTTATGCAATTACTACAAACGTTAAAAAGCGCTTCTATAAAAAACTTCGATAAAATGCTTATGAAATAGTGGGACGTGTATGCTTATGCAATATGTATTGCGAGACGTTTCACATTAACAACGAAAAATAAAACAAAGACCATCCCAAAAAGCAAACCGTGGGTTACTTAACATTTTGACTAAATAAACCAAATGCAATATTTCAAAAGTTAATCTGTTCAATCTTGCAAACTATCCATACCGAATTGGGTTTCGAGTCCGACCAACAAACACCTGACGATTTCATCTTTGTAACATCGTTACAAGTTTTGAATACAATAATATATATCAATCCTGATCGTAATATTTACTGCTTGTAAGCATGTGGGCTTTAAACAAAAAATATTTAAAACTTTTGTATAGCATGCATTACTAAAAACAGTCATTACAATATTAATTTCACAACATGAGATTTCCACGTGAGACCAAGTATGCTAGGCCGGCAAACACCGGAACAAGGAAGCCAACTCGTTCGCGCAGCAATGGCAAAACAACACCCGAAACGCCCTCCTGACTGACAGAGTGGACCTACTTCCCCACTCCCGTCCCCCGACACAGCCCGTCACATGTCCCCGACTTCACCGACCCTAGTGACCAGACCCGGCCCCCGGCCGCGTGCAACACTCACCCTGATCCGGCTGGTTATCCTGCAGAATCCGCATGGAGGGAGGCATTTTCTTCCTCATATTTCTCACGTCGCGTCGGGCTCGCGCCGTCGCTGCACTCGCGTATCAGTCCGTCAGCGGTCAGCGGGCCCGAGCGGGCATGTCGGGGCGGGGGCGGCGGTTCGGCGGCGGCGGCGGCTGGCGCGTCAGCGCGGCCGGGCGGCGGCGACTCGACTGGCCGGTCGGCCGGCGGCGGCGGCGCGACGGCCAGCGGCCGGCAGCCGCTCGCCTCGCGTCGGCCCGGCATGGCCGCCCGGCTGGCCGAGGGCGGCCGCCGGCCCGCCACCGCTGACCTGCGCCGAGACCGCCGGCCCACCTGCCCGCCCCGCCGCCGCCGCCGCCGCCGACGACGACGACCGACGACGACGACGGCGAACGACGAGCCACCGATGAGGCGGTAGCTGCGGGCGGGGCGACCCGCCGCCGGTCGGGCCGGGTCAGCGGGGCCGCCCGCTGGGTGGGGGAGGGGCGGGGCGGGTCACAGGGAAGCATCGGGGGAAACAAATACACTGGTGTGGATGAGACAGTTAAGAGATAACTGGATCGGAATAGACAAGGCAGACTCAAACTGACCTCAGAGAAGGGTTGACCCAGGGCGAGGTCATGCTCCAGTTTGACCGTGCGGGGTTTTGTGACCCAGGGTCAGTGACATTGCGGGTGGAAGCATTTTTTATCTGATATATGCTTCTTCGTTTGAGACGTGCTAAAAACGGCACTGCGCAAGAAGGAGCGCATAGCCAATATATATTCCTACGAAAATGCCTTGTCATTCTGTAAATACCAGGCTTCAGTGAGGATGACACCACAAATTTGATGCGAACCAGCTGTGGCCAAAATTATTGATTGCGTTACCAGGAATGACGTTAGCGTAAATGTTGATACCGAAAGGAGGGCGATCAAAGCGTGCTTTCAGACAACAATGAGAGCACCTTTTTCTTGGAGTGATGTCGTTGATTAACAAGCAATGGTGTTTTTTCCTTTTAACCGATGGAAGCTTAAGTCGAAGATGTTTAGTCGCATGCTGTACAAATAATTTATTCGGAAACAAAATCAAATATACCCATCAGAGTTTTCCATTTTCAAACTTTGCTCCAGGTGGATTACAATGTTCAGTGCTCTTATTATATTTCCTTTCTGGTGAATTGATGCTTTCGCTTCTCTAACGTTCCAATCTTCCAATTGTTTATTACAACGGTTGTATTTTCATTACTCGTGTTAAGAGCTGCATCATTTATTGAAGCATAGATATTGATGTAAATGATTATTTATCAATAGGCGTGGGAACAGGGGGGGGGACAGGGAAAGTCATGGTCCCCTCACCTTTCGGACTTTTTGATAAAATATTGTATTCTGCTTCGGCGAAAAAAAATGATGGCAAATGATTCACCGTGGTGAGAAGATCCCAAACATGCAACATTTTGCATGAGGACATTTCTTATGAGGGGAAGGAAGGTTTCACTCAAGACAATACTTAAGTTTTACTGGCCCTCCACTTTTGATGACGTTCCTACAACCCTGCTCCTTTTCTCATACCATAAAATACACAAATCATAAAACAATATATCTAAAACACATCAATAATTACAATTTTACTTTTGTATTATAAATATAATCCGAATTCCGAACCTTTTGAATGGACGTATTTCCGAGGTCAGGACTAGCGCTAAGCAGAGCTTGTTGCGCAGGCCCTGACCCATACCGTACAATCGGCAATTCCGGCTAACCGGCGAAATTTAGAGCGAAAGTTGAACGTGGCACGTGCCCTCGACATACTGGGGCCCATCTTGAGTGCCGTGAATGCGCAAGCTTCGGCATGCCGTGAACTGAGCGCTCAGAATGCCGCACTTATGGAACCATGACGTTTGGTTTGCCACATCTCATCGTCGAAGTAGCTCAGTCGGGAGACGGCTAAACTGACTATTGGGATGTCCCCGGTTCGATGACGGGGTCCAGCAGGTTTGCAGGCCGTCGCAACTCACACCAATATGCCGCACCTACTACGGCATTGGTAAGATTGGGTACGATCACCGCACTTGGTAAGATTGGGCCCTGGACACAGCCCGCCCCGTCCTTTGACGTCACCTGACCTTGAGTGCGACCGCTGCCACCGTCCGCAGGCCATCCCAGTCAGGGGCAAATATAGCGAGCGCTGAAGCGACTCGAACCCGGCCTCCGACACCGGGTATGTTAAGGGAATATAGCGACCTTTTAACATTAGTTTTTAACTGAGGATAGCCAGATTTGTCGGGTGTATCTGAGAACCTCTAAATCTGAAAATTTTCCCGTTGCCAAAACGGACCTAGTATGCTGAGTTTGACGCAAAAGACGTTGGGCATATTTGGGCATATTGGGCATATTAAAATTTAGTGACGTTCGCATACGTATAAGTAGTTAACTCTCCACTGTTCAGTAATGCGTGGTCCCCGGACGTCCTCCCGGGCGAGCGACGCCGGTCGACTTTCAGCCAGGTCGCGTTTTCACGTAGCCGGTGCAGCCCTATCGTAGCGGTGCCGGCACAGCAGCTGTTCAGCGCCTTGTGACGCCTCAAACTCGCTTTGGTGACCAAGATTGTTGTGACGTCACATGTAACGATATTACTATTTTTTCAAATACACAAATTCTGGACTTTTTTCGCAAAAATGAATGCCAGGACCGTGATCAGGGCATTCTTACTCCATCATTCTACAATACTTTTTTCCCAAGGTGCTATATCCCTTTAAAGGAATTGCCACCGACTCCGGAGGATTGAATAAAATAATTATAAATGGTGGGGATCAAGAATTGTGTTAGCTCATGCTCAAAACTTGCACCTGCAGCACCTTAAGCAATGCAAATGGTTTGTTTCTGACTCTTTAACATTGGTCCCAACATGGGCTCCGCCACCGGGGGGACAGGGGAACCATGTCCCCGAACTTCAAAGTTAGGGGGAACAGAGTGTCTCTTGTCCCCCCAAACTTTGGGCACATGACGGTAACATTTAACTTCAAGCACCTCAAACAGACACACATTACAGTCGTTAGCACATTACAGTCGTTAGCACCTTCAATACAGCTATCCAGGGAATAAAATCAATTTTTTTTGCGGCGCTTCGCGTAGCAAATGCAACTCAAATTCCATTATATAGGTACGGGCTAAAACACTTATTATAAACTCGCACTGTTTCGCGACGCATTTCTTTTTTATGTTTTGTTTAAATGTTGATACTTTTTAATATCATTGTGTAAAATAGTTCGCTTATCACTCGCCGTGCCGGTGCTCGGTACCACCTTCGCCGTGGCGGGAGGGGCTCGACGCCCCCTTGAACTCGGCTCCTATGGAACCTAAACATAAACTGAAAACACCGCTTGGAAACTCATCAAAAAACATTTGAATCTATTTCATTTTTCATCAGATAAATACTAAGGTCACCAGAGGTCATCAAAAGTAAGATTTTCCAGATTTAGGACTTCGCTTCAGATACCCCAAAAATCTCGGGAGCTATGATAGCTAAACAAATCGAAAGCTATTTAAATTTTCATTCGACATGTCCTAAAATTTGAGCTCAGTTTAGGCTCCAGGGGTCATCGAAGGTCAAAACGGGTATTTCTTTGCCAAAACTGTCTTCACAAATAGGTGTTTATTTACTTAATTAAGATAAGGCAATTTTTGACATCATCGTGTTTGTCTAGTCAATGCGCTATGAATCATTTATTTATATGATGACCAGGTTAGATCAACATACAAATTTGTCTTCAGGTCAAGGTCAAGTGGTAACCCAATTAGGTCATGTTGCACATTGGAAGACGTGCTCTAACCACGTAGGACAAACACCAATATGGTGCCGGCTTCTCTTATCTACATTCTTGATTTTGTCAACGAAGTAATTTATACAGAGGTGTTGATGACCTCGGAATGACCATCGGCTGACCTTGTAGGGGTTTCTGACCAGGACTGCACCTGGGTCTTCAGAATATCCTATGATAACACGATCCAGAAGGAATTGGGTTGATTATCATGTGCATCATCAGAAAAGGAATTGTAATATTTTTCCATTTGACTTAGTTCAAGAAATCCTGACCCTGATTGGACCCCTGAGAAATTGAAATGGCCATGGATATAGCAATCGAAGTAACGAATTATAGGTAGTGAAGGTACTCATGCTCCTATGAAATACTGTAAGTACGAAACCGATCAGCCAAAAACTGTAGCTTTGGTAGGATCGCAAACTTTTTTGGAGGTGGGGTCACATGACTTGGCCTGGTGACCTGACCTGAGATGACCCGAAGTCAAGAATTTCACAATATGCGGGTAATTGATCCTCCAACAGCTGTGATAAAAACGTCGGCGCGCAGGGCCACCCCTTTTCACGCTATCCTCGAAAATCCTTACGGGAGGGGGCGTTTAAACGCCCCCCGGTCCAGCGCTGATTAAAGCAAAACTTTACAAAGGCCATAAAATAAAAATACATATCCAAGGCATAAGATCGAAAATTGTGCGACGCTCTGCTGCACAATTCCTTTAACCCACGAATTACTGGGGAACTGTTTTTGCCCCCTCTCGTTATTTAGCAAAATCTCCTATACTGACAGCAGTATCGTCACCAAACTTTTTGTACATTCTTTCACATCAATTTGACACATGGTGACCGAAGAAAATGGTAAGACTATGTTAGGTCAACCGGAAATGACGTCAGGGTGTTGTCATGTTCTGCGTTTTCTTTTAATAAGGGTTTGCGGAAAATGCTGTCAAAAACAAAATTGTTAGAAAAATGTCATATATCAAATGACTGATATAGACTCGGCTATCTAACTGCTATCTCGGATTTTCCGATCTTTATTGAAATTCAAAAACTATAAATCCAAAGGCTCTTATCAAAACTAAAGTTTTTTTAAAATCCTTTGTATTGGATAAATCCATTTTTTTTAAACAAAATGTTTTCAACAAATAAGAATTATCCAAAAACGTAAAACATATGATTGAGACGTGTTCGTTGAATATGTGTTCTAAGTTTTAAGTCGATATCGTCAAAAATTGATTGATTAATGATCTTTCAAAGACAAAAACTCGACTCAAGGACCACTTCTAAATTTCAGAGACGGATTTGGTAATACGAACTTTAAAAGAACCACTTCTGCAAAGAACCAATGTGGAAGAAAACAAGTTATAATGTCATTTTTCGCTTTCCTAGACCGAAAAACACAAACCCATTAAACATGTTTTTAAAACGTCTAATTCATCGTAATCTGCAGTTTGAACTCGTGAACCTCAGATGACCTTGATCTGAACTTAGGTCATCAACGCCTAGAATGGTACTAAGAAGTATCAGACACACGAATCATACCGATTTATCAAATGCTTTATCGTTAAATATCGCATTTTTACGCGACAATTCCATCTAGCGAGTCTAGTATGACACGGTCAAACATTTCATCTTCACCTGTGACGTCATCGGTGACCCTGAGGTCAACAATATTATATTTCCTTCGCCAAATTTTCCAGGGTTATCGAATGTGTTTGAATATTTAAGATCAGTTCAGTAGTTCCGGAGATCCGAGGGGGGAGGGTGCGCTCGGGAAGGGCTCATTTGAGGCGCTAACCCCTCCCCGTACGAAATTCTGACTACTTGTCTGGTTCATGGGCCTCTTTGAGGGTCCTGAAGGTCCTGGTCTAATCAAGCACATCAAAATTTAAGAAGAAGAAGACAAAAATAAAATGGGGCATCGTAAAATAATGCGTCTGAAATCCAAAGAGTTTTTGTTTCATATTCAGGGGCAGTTTGGGGGGGGGACACCATGACTGGCTAGCTCCCTTCTGAAGGTCTGGCTGCGTCCCTGCTCAGCCCTTTATCTCGTTGAGCTCATGAATCCACGTCCCCCCCCAACTTCAAACCTGTGGTGGAGCCCTTGGGTCCCAGCTGAACTCAGCACTAAATTCATGGTGGCTGCTCTCATCCAGTTTGGCTGTCAAATTGACGCAACTGCTACGTGTCAAAGTAGCCCGTCCAAAGCCCAAAGCGTCCAAATTCACCGAGACTTGACCTTGAAAAGCCTATCTGTGTTATAAACAGACATGTGCTCGGATCCCCAAAACGGATCCTGGGATCTGATCTCTGGAATCTGGATCTCGGATCCACTAAGATAATATAATCCAGCTTCACAATTTATTGATGGATCCACTGGGATCATCTTCAACATTAGTCGACGGATCTGCCAGGATCTGAGATTGCAGGCACCATTTTGAACTGGCATCCACTAGGATCCCAGATCCGCCATTACACAGATATCTATGTTCGGAACCCACATTTTAAGAAATTGTCAGTACCTTTCAACTCGTTGTAAATGAAAATAGCATTGGAGTATGCTTTTAGTTAAAATATATCAAGAAATACTATAATTATGACATAATTTATCAGTCGGAACCTAACGGATCTAAGATCCGTTGGGATCCGAGATCATTTTTCATTGTATATCATGGATCCTGTGGTATCCAACTGATCTGTTACCAAATTTAATCGAGGGCTCCACTAGATCCAAAATCCATTCTGTTTTTAATTTTGTCATCGGATCCAGTTGGGGATCATAGATTGCATTGCGTTTGGTTTTAGTAGGATTCTCTGGGATCACATAATTTTGCTTTAACAGCAACCATGGACATTGCACATGTCTGGTTTTTATAGTGAGAGCCACAAATCTGCCGCTACGAACCCATCAAAAGTCAAAGCCGCCCCTGTAGCTCAGTGGAGAGCGCTGGACTTCTGACCTAACCCGGTACTTGCAGAGCAGCGCCGGGTTTCGAGTCGACTTCGGCGCTCGCTTTTCTGCTCCTGACATGGGATGGCCTGCGGTCGGTGGCAGGACAGTTGTCGCACTCTAAGGCCAGTCGCACCGTCAGTGAGCGGGGCGGACCGTGATACCATCGTATGTCGGGCACGTAAAAAGAACTTCGTCTCTAAAATTCTGCCGACCAACAAGGGAATTGCGCGATAAGGGTGGTGAGGTCAGGATCGCGCAACAAGCTCTGCTTAGCGTGGGTTTGACCTCGGAAAGCCAACCATACAAACATTCGGACTAAATAAAAAAAAAGCCATTCTTGCTGTTCTATTATGACTGAGGCTAAGGTTAAATCGTATTTTAAAGCATTTGTAATTGACCTCCTTACAAAAGTTATGTTTTAGCTATTTTATATTTAATGTTTGTATGAGTTTTTTGTGTATGTGATCATGAGCCGTGCTCGAAAATTCATACAAACATTAAATATAAAATAGCTTAAACACAATTTTTTGTAAGGAGGTCAATTAAAAATGCTTTAAAATACGATTTATTCCAATGCCTTTTATAACCACAGCGTTAAAAAGACTTTAGACTAAAACAGGCTAAGGTTGTTGGCAAAATATCATTAACTGCATAGACATTTTAATTTTAAAGTACCCTCACGCAATGGGATGCTTAGTTAGCAACATTGAAAAGACAATCAAAGTCAGCAAAGAAGTTGAAGTGATTCTAAATGTATGATAAGGCGACTCCAATTTTACGAATGCTTATCAAGCATTAGGTGTTGCAAATGTAATTTTGTATCTAATGGGTGGAGTTTGGAAGCCAGATTTTGCACGTGAAATAGCCAATAGGACACAAGTTCCCTCTGAACGTTACCTGCCCGGTCGGCCAGTACAAGCGGCATCACACTCTCCCCCTCCACTACCCTCCCCCTCTGTGGCCTGTATACCCTCAGGTGTGGCCCCAAATGCGGCCGCTGACGTCAGCACAAGTGTTCGTGTCTGGCATCGCCGGTCCGCGGGCCACTTGGCCATGCCGTCCAGGACACAAAGCCGGCCGACCTGTACATATGTTCATCCGACAGCGACAGCGACGGCGAGGGGGGGGGGGCGACGGGGCGGAGGGGGCGGGGAGGGGGCGATGGTGCCCGACGGAGGGACACCGATGTCGTTAGCACAGAGGGTGGAGGAGCAAGGAGGGTCTAGCCAGTGGTTTTTTTTGGGGGACGCGGGAAATTAATGTAGTATCTCCAAAAGCTGTTGTCTGGGGAGGGGTGGGGGGTAGCAGGCCGTCAGCAGTCAGCAAAAAATTATTGACTGTGGATGTAGAGCGAGTCGTCAGCCCGTCAGCAACTGTATGGCATGTATTATACTTCACTTCTTGGGAGGGGGAACATAGCTTGCTCCCCCCGTGAACAGCCTTAGTGGGGGACATGGCGTCGTTGCTCCCCCTGGATCCACCTTTGTGGAAGAATGTCAGGAGGACTGGCGGAGCACGACCTGTGCAGCACTGCTTGTTCATCACCTGTCAGGGCGAATAGTTCGGCCTGATCGTGGACACATGTTTTGGGATGTCGGGCATTTCCATATCTTGGTACCAGCCCCGGGCACACGGCGTCTCCGTCGTCTCCGGCGTCTCCGGCGTCTCCGTCGTCTCCAGCGTCTCCGTCCTCTCCGTCGTCTCCGTCGTCTCCGTCGTCTCCGTCGTCTCCGTCGTCTCCAGCGTCTCCGGCGTCTCCGGCGTCTCCGGCGTCTCTGTCGTCTCCAGCGTCTCCAGCGTCTTCGGACACATGTCCGAGGCACCGGAGAAACCTCACCGATACCACTATCCAAGCAACCACCACCGTGAGAGCTCGACCACGTGCAACAGACACCAATATCAAACCGGTCAGTCACTCCTGCCCCCCGGCTGTGCCCAGCTGTGGGGGAGGGGGGGCGGTCACCCCCTCAGTTCGGACATCTGTCTGCAGGCTGCGGCGAGCGGCCACGCGGCTCAGCTGCACAGTATGACGAGGACGCTGTGTTTTTACTGCCGACACGTATGTGCCCCGTCGCCGGCGCAGACATACGTCCCCTCCGCGGCGGTATGGAGACAGCTGAGTGGAGTCACCCCCGAGTGGAGTCCCCCCCCTCCGAGTCGAGTCACCCCGGAGTCCAGCCACCCACGAGCCGAGTCGCTCCCGAGCCGAGCCGCTCTCGAGTAATGTCTTTCTCGTCTTTGCTCCAGGTTTGACTGGATCAAATGTGCTAGTGGCAGAGGGTCACTGTCGGATCCAGAACGTGGGCTGCAGGTGATTTGGAGGGGGCTAAATTAAAAAGTTTAACACATTCGGAAAACTCATAGGATTAGGCTTCCTTGTTCCCTATTGAACGGTTTAAAGCAAACATGACATAGTACAAAATTATTATACTTCCTTCTTTACTAGAAAATGTGTCAAATTTCGCCGATTTCAGGCATTTTTTTTTAGGGGTTGGGGTGGGGGGGTCTTAATAAGCCCTTCCTGCCCCCTGGATCTGCTAGAGCAGAGGGCAGGGTTTCAATATAAAAGTGAGCACAAGTATGAATGTGACGCTTTGCAAAACGACACCAGATGTGAAACTTACTGCAATCTTCAGCGATTAATAATCGGAGCCCGCCTGACCATCCTGGCGTCACCTCCCAGTTAGCTCCCCTGCTGAGTGCCGGCTGCCGAGTGCCGACTGTGGTCGGCCTGACCACCGCCGGAAACTCGCCGGCGGTCATCGGTTCCGGCGCGTCACCCGTTAGGCATCGGCGTACTGCGCTGCGGCTAGAGAAACTGCTCTGTATTGGTACTCCTGTGGGCTGGCCTGGCCAGAGAACAAGCTCTAATAAGATTTCTGCATCCCGCGCGCGGCAGAAGAACAGCTTGATGATCTTGCGTGTGTTCGCGCAAGATACAGCTCTGATGACTCGCGTGGCGGCAGAGAACAGCTCTGATGAACTACTGCGTGGCGGCAGAGAACTGCTCTGATGGTACTGAGCGGTGGCAGAGAACAGCTCTAATGATACTGCATGGCGGCAGAGAACAGCTCTGATGATACTGCGTGACGGCAGAGAACAGCTCTGATGATACTGCGTGGCGGCAGAGAACAGCTCTGATGATACTGCGTGGCGGCGGCAGAGAACAGCTCTGATGATACTGGGTGGCGGCAGAGAATAGCTCTGATGATACTGCGTGGCGGCAGAGAGCTGAGGCTGTTCTTACAAAAAACGAGCCACGCCTCCATTTTTTGAGTTCATAGGCTCTGATCTGTGAACTAGTGTTCGATGTTTCAAAAATAAAACCAAGAAACTCAATAATGAATAAGCATGTCTTATTGTCGCTTATTAACCCTAATTTTGTTGAATATTAATGATGCCAATCAAGTAATGTAGAAAATAGCCGTTTTCACACGATGGATTTATTTTTTGCGGGCGAACTGTTTTTAAAACATCTTAATTGATGTTTTTGAAATGTTTATTTAGTATGACAGTGGTTAGTATACTTATCCATTCCTAACTAACCAACTTTTGCAAAGCGATTTTTGTCTTGAAATTTGTCTCAGTAATTTTTAGATATCTGGTAAAAATATATTATGTTAAAAAAATTGCGGTTTGGTGTAATTAGCAAAGATAATTATGTATAAGGTTAGTGTGAATGATCTTCACCTTTACTGAACAATCTTCAGAACAATCTTGAAACTTTTTAATCTCGGGCACGCTATTTTGTCGCTTAACCAGCATCCTATCCCTTGACTCATAATGACTCGCCTCCAGGAAATCATTTATACGCGCATTAATGCGCCTATGCGAAGGCTAGACCTGTGATCCATGACGCTTGCTCTAGAATTGAGTAATTCTAAGTTATGGCGGTAATGCTTAACTGAAAACGAATGGACTCTAGACGCATATGGTTCTTTAAACCGGACAATTTTGGTAGTGCATACCCATCTTCCTGTAATGAGCTCATTTCATTTCATAACTCTTGATAATGATATTATATCGCCTTAAATAACAGGTAACGTTATTTTTCTTGCAAGGTGATATCGTATACAAAACTTTCATACAATAAAATACTCAATACTCTTTAAAGATGTTTTAAAACATTTCGCCCACCGCAAATAACCATCGTTGAAACGGCTTTTGGCTCAGGATATTTTAATAAGAAATCCGAGCCGTGGCTCGGCTTAATATTATAAGAATCTTGCCTCAGCTCTGAATGGTGTGACGTCCGCCTTTGAGTCAGGGGTCGCGGCCGGGTGACCGGTGACCGGTGCAGTCAGCGCTGCCGTTGACTCGGTGACCGGTGCAGGTCAGAGCCGCGGTGACCAGTGACGGCATAAATCTTGGTGCCAGATCACTTTAGCCGGTGACGAACAGTTTGAACCGTGCAGGTCAGAGAGCCGGTGACCAGTGACGACGGATCGCAGGAATCGAGGAGCCAGTGTGACCAGTACCGGTGCACCTGAGTCAGAACGGTGACCAGTGTACGTCAGGTCAGGGCGGTGACATGTGACCTGGTGCAGGTCAGGGCGGCAGTTTGACCGGTGCAGTCAGAGCGGTGACGCAAGTGACCGGTGCGGTTCAGAAGCCGGTGACCAGTGACCGGTGCAGGTCAGAGCCGGTGACCGGTGATCGGTGCAGGTCAGGGCCAGTGACCGGTGCAGGTCAGAGCCGGTGACCAGTGACCGGTGCAGGTCAGAGCCGGTGACCAGTGACCGGTACAGGTCGCGGCCGGTGACCGGTGACCGGTGCAGGTCAGAGCCGGTGACCAGTGACCGGTACAGGTCAGCGCCGGTGACCGGTGACCGGTGCAGGTAACACCAGCTCCGGTCAGCAGAGGTGAGATGACACCGACTCGCCGACACCTGGGACGGCTCCCACTGCTATCTGGTGAGCTGCGACTGGCGGCGTTTTCCCAGCGCTGTGACCGCCGTTAGTGATTACTGCCGTCTGGACAACTGGCCGCGCGATCAACTGCGCACTTGCAGCTCATTGCATCGGCTGAGGAGCGACACAGTTTGTGATGAATCATATCTCAATCTGGCCTGACACTTTACGTGGCAACTTCCCGTGAAAAGTGTTCTGTGAAGAGAGAAAGAGACAATCCTGGCCTCCGATAGTCTCTGCAGAGAGACAGCGCTGGCGTAACCGAGCCCTGGCCGGTTCATTCGGTAGCCAGCTGTCGGTAATTGGTGGCTAATGATGCGATGAGCGGCCGGGCAGGGTGCCGATCATTACTGTCACCACCACACCGGCCCTGGCCACGGCCCCGCCGGTCAGATCGGACAAATTACTCAGACCATCAACCCGTGCTATTCTGTCAGATCGTTAGATATCATACAATCTGATGTTATGCACTGATCACTTTGTTGATCCATGGATGCCAATCACCGCCAATCATCTGCATCTGCCAATCACTTACGGAACTCCTGTATTATATCTATTATTGGCTATATTTTCGATGAAGTTTGTTAGAAGCTTGAAACAGGAAAACATTCACACATTTTCGTACTAATTGTATGCAATATAAGGCAAATGAAGTTGCTCTTTTTCGTCTTTACTTAACACTATTTTACAGAGTGCGTAAGAACTGGCGTGCATTCTGCAGTAACAGCTTTCTCGCACGTTCAAATACTCCATTCCCAGTGGATTGAATGGAATGTCTGGTACGATCTCATGAAGACCTCCACGGCGCAGATGAAACTTTCCCACGTGGTCTTGTTAAGCCATCGGTGTGTTTTACCTGGCCATTGCCTCCAACAGCCTCCAACTCGTCAGTGCTCTCGTTTCCACGGAGCAATTAAAATGTCCGTCCGCAATTATGCGTTGAAATAAAGTCGTAATTCGAGCGGTCGGCGGCCGCGGGCAGGCGGCGGGCTCTCCATCGGCGGCCGCCCGGTCTATCACGCCGAGGTCAGGGGTCACCGCGGAGCCACTCTCCCGATGAAGCAGACAATTTAGGCGGCCGCCGCGGCCGGCCGGCCTGTCCGGCGGCCGGTCCCTGCTGATGACACACCGTGTCCATCATGGTGAGCTCTCTGAGATGGTCCGCCTGCCTCTCCGCTGCCGGGGAGTCTTCACTCTCGTCAGTCGGTTTGTCATGTGTAATCAGGATCAGTCACTGGATAGAAACAGGATCGAAATGAGTTTGGCTTGATAGCCCAGTAGCATATTTATGTTTGGTATCGGTAAGGCGGAGTCGTCCCTTTTCATTCTGGCATGCTTTGTACCGCGGATTTAGATTTGATTGAACAAAGATTGTCGACCAAATAATCGATTGCTGCGTAAAGTATAAGAACATGTTCACTGTGATAACAATAAAGTGTCGAAATGATACATGAATACAAATACAAACACATGTATGTATGTACTATTGGTTCCAAAATAGCGTCCGCTGGGTTGAGAACGACAGCAGTTTAAGGGAGTATGAGCCTATGGGAGGAAATTATATGAAGTAAGATGAGGTGATGAGTAATGGCGGATCCACATTGAAAATCTTCAAGGACGCGGGCCATCAATTTTGCACTGTGGTGCCCCTACTTTGATATTTCACAAATCTGAAACTACGACGGATTTGTCCACTATATTTTTGAGGGTGCCCCTATTTAATTTTTTTTTTATTTGCCAAATTTTAAGGAACCCTCAGTCAGCAGAGTGCCCCCTCAGCGGCGAGAGGTGCCCTGAGGCCGGCTAGAGTGCCCCTCAGGCGACAAGAGTGCCCCTCAGGCGGCTAGAGTGCCCTCTCAGGCGACAAGAGTACTCCTCAGGCGACAAGAGTGCCCCCTCAGGTGGCCAGAGTGCCCCTCAAGCTCGAGGCCCAAGGGGGGAGGGGCATGACCCCATCCCCCCTCTGGATCCGCCACTGGTGATGAGAGCCACTCATCTGGGCATTCATCTGCGTCAATACACATATTTTTCACAAGGCGTCATATTCCCTTTAACTGCTGTGCCGGCCAACCCAGCGGGAAGCTTATTTTGGAACCAATAGTACCACTTAAACGTAGAAAAACTGTCACAACTGGCCTGAAAGAGATAGGGATGTAATATATCATACTATCGATCAAATACGATTCATACAGGGTGTTTCATAATGAATGTCAATGTAAAATTGGTATTCTTTATGAAACACCCTGTAGGTGCATCATCCCTAGGTATGAATTCAGCTCGCGACCGAGGACGACTGCGGACAAGTTGGCGATCTGCACGGTAAAAACGTTTTATATTTATGCCGAACGGTATACAGACACGTCTCTTTCCGACCGCTGAACGGACGCGACACAGACCCTCAGGCACGCTTGTTTTGATAAGCAGCCTGACATTTGTCATCAAACATCATCGTTTTTCAGCATTAGCATTTAGCATCTACGACGTCACTAACGTGTCAAATGCGTCACCACATGACCAGCCGCTCCCAACCATATAACATATTTCCCATCACCATCACTTAACGTGCTTGCCGACATCAGCTAACCACCTCCCGCCACCATCATGCGCCGTCCTATGACGTCACCATCAGCCGGCGCGGCTCGGCGGGCGGCGGCGGTGCGGCCGCGCGCTGCTGCGGCGCGATGCGGCCGTGATACTGTCAGCACCAACACTGCAGCCGCGTAATTACCCCATCGCGGCATGCGGCCGACGCTGACTTATCTCCGCATCGCGCGACCTTGGCGCAGGCATACTCCATTTAACAAAGAAAAACGGACACAATGCAGCGCCTGCAATGGTTAATTACACCGCGCAGGAGTCTATTATAAAAATTACCGGCTACGCATCAGGTGACAACTGTAGCGTTGCGGGAAAAATACGCTGCAAAAGTGCGCACAAACACGTTGAGTCACTGAGAAAGAGTCGCGAGAATGGAGCGCCAGACATGTGACTTTCGCACCCTGTCAGTGCGGCGGTCGTGCGGCCCCATTGTGGGCGGCCTGTTTTTCAGAAGGGTTCGCCTGCGTTGCGCCTGAGTGGAAGGCTGTCCAGGCTGAGGCGTGACGGGGCGTCTGGAGAGCTGCGAGCTGCAGCTGGGCCGGAGCTGCGACTGGGCCGGGAGCTGCGAGCTGCAGCTGGGTCGGGAGCCGTGAGCTGCAGCTGGGCCGGGAGCTGCGAGCTGCAGCTGGGTCGGGAGCCGTGAGCTGCAGCTGGGTCTGAGCTGCGACTGGGCCGGGAGCTGCGAGCTGCAGCTGGGTCGGGAGCTGCGAGCTGCAGCTGGGTCGGGAGCTGCGAGCTGCAGCTGGGTCGGAGCTGCGAGCTGCGACTGGGCCGGAGCTGCGACAGCGTAGAAGCCAGAGGCGTGACGGGACGATTGGAGAGCTGCGAGCTGCAGCTGGGTTGGGAGCTGTCACTGCTCAGCAGCCATAGGAACTCGGAGTGGATGAGAGGAGTGGTGAATTGGTTCAGAAATGATGCTGTTAAAGGGACTGTCCCACCTTAACATTATATTTGAGTTGAGATGGCCATTTTCCGTGCTTGGCATTGAAATTGTGTTTAGTATAAGTTAAAACAACCACCGAGGTCGAATCACAAAGAAATTTGAGTTTGGTTTTGACATCTCCAACAAAGAACCCTATAGTGTATTAGCATTAGGGTTCTTAATCGATGTCGTCATCTCTCTTTACCCAATGTTTGCGAAAGTCGACTTGTTTTACATTAGTCTGTACAGTGTACATAAGCCATACACTAGTCATACAATAGCAGCGTGAAGGTTTTCTCTATTTCCCAAAAAATCCTTCATATGACGTCATCAGCCCAAATACTAAAACGTGTTTTTTATGAAACTAAGCACTGTTAGTGAGAATGATGATGATGGTGTCAGATAGCACGAAAAGCTAAATGTCATGTTTGGATTATTAAATAAGCACCAGCCACTATCTAACTTAATGAATCATGTAACTGAAATTTGTCTCTGACTATGCTCGTATTTGTCAGACTGAAGACAATGCGACAAATTGAACAGAATGAAGTAGCCAGCAGACGTGACTAGGGTTCGGCATACCTACCCGCCCAGGATGGGACCAATGCTAAAACCCAACAATGAACCATCCTCACTTCGGGCTGGTGTTCCAAGAATCAAAAGCTACAGCATTGCTGCATGATCATTGCCTTTTCATCTCGGTAACTTAGTTTAAGCGGATAAGGAAGAGGTCCTTCATGACGAACATCCATAGTATTGCGAGATATTTTCCGCTGCTGTCGGCTGGTGGCAGCAGACGCGTCAGACGAACAAAGTTCACCATCTGTTAACTGCTGGCAACCGTCGCCAGCATTAACAGTGACCCTTATAACAATACCGCTCCGCTTCAGTTAAATGTCACTGTACGACTATTCCGACGCGGTACGTTAGCTCTGGCACACGGTCGTAACGCTGAACACTGTCGATCCCTCCTGCGGGTCAAAGTGAGGGTTTACCATTCCCGTTGTCTAATTCAAAGCCATAGCACAATTTCCCGTGTCAGTCAATTTAATAAGAAAACCCAGACCAGACAGTCGTCTCTCTTGCCAACACAGGTCACACTCCGACCCAATGAGTACCGCTCGTATCCCGGTTGTGTCCCCATCGTGTCCCGACTCCCGTTTATGTTCCGCTCGGGCTCGCCCAGAGGCCGCTCGCATGCTGCGGGCGCGTCGTATCCGTCGCAGTGCGTCGGCAG
>VOPJ01007893.1:80576-103076 GCA_014673585.1 Semibalanus balanoides
CAGGTGCGGTCCGTTAAGACTGGCTCGGTTGTTCCCTTGGCTGACGCCGCCCTGTCCTGCTGTGTTTCAGGTGCGGTCCGTTAAGACTGGCTCGGTGTACTGGGCCTCGCTGACGCCGCCCTCTCCTGTTGCAGGTGCGGTCCGTTAAGACTGGCTCGGTGTACTGGGCCTCGCTGACGGCACTCAGCTACTTCTACATGGTGAGAGGCTGGCACGATACTGAGACTCGATTGGACGGGACGGGGCTCGGGACGGGACAGATGAACACATGTATGACCAGTGCAGGTTACGGCCTCTGCAGTCTCCAGGCGTCTGATTAACACTACCTACCTGACTGCTGGACAGGATGTCTGTTAGTCTGGACTCTGGATAGGTATTTGATGGGCGTCGCACACGGCACGGTAATATGTGATGCAGTGGTCCACCGGGACCGTTAACCCGGCACCGACTGGGGTAGTTCCCTATACCCGACCCAACGAGGTGTAAGGGGGCGGGGTGCTAAAAGTAGCACCCCTGCTATCTCAGGATCAGACTTGTGCCTGGATCCCGAAGTTGGATCTGGGATCCCAGTGCATCCCTCGTCATAAAATTCGTGAAGATCTTGGACCCCAGTGAATCCCTCTGCGTAAAATGCATGAAGGTTTGGTATCCTCCTGGATCCCTCAGCGTAAAATGCTTCAGGATCTGGGATCTCAGTGAATCTATAGTTTAAACGAGCCTTAGATCTTGAAACACAAGGTGCAGGGACTGACATCAAAATGTGTGGTCTCTATTTGGCATATGTAGTATGTACTATGTAGATGGATGAGTGGCCTGCAAATACCTTGTGTCATCGAAAAGCAAAACAGGTTCAGTAAATTAATTCTTCCATATTAAATATTAAGCATGATAGTAGGTACCCGCCGACGTGCCCGATCCCGAATTTGGATTGCTGGGATCCCGGTGAATCCCTCGGCATGAAATATATAGGCTCGGAGAATATTGTGGATCCTCAGCTTACTGTGTAAATGGATAGACGAGTTATATAGGTGGATCCCGGGAACACAGAACACATTCTGGATCTCAGCTGGATCTCAGCTGGATCCCAGGGTATCCAGGCACATGTCTGCCTGGATATATCAGTCGGATATAAAGTATAAACCAATCAAACGCCATTAAAGTCATGATCCGTCCCATCTCAAAGCGCGCCATTGGATCCTGATTATTTGACCTATGACGTCACAGAAATGTCAAAATAGGTCAAAATTTAGGTTTTACAGCAGGCGGTATGGAATACACTCAAACAAAACTGCATATACGTATTATGCTGGTATAGCAGGTATAATGCAATTCACCTGTTCTTCAGTGGAGTACATTTTTGGGGTGAAATCGAAGAGGGCAGGTCAATTTCAGGTCATGTCAGGTCAAAATACGAAAAAGTATCATTACTTGATGTACTAAACTTATTCCTAAAAGTTTTGGATGATTGTTTTAAGGACGGGATATAAATAAATGGGAGAGAAGGTAACGGGAATATCTAAGTGTGAATGTATTGTTGTTTATTATATATAAAAACAGGTGATACTTTTAGCATAGCGCCTTTTCCCAGCGTGTCGCGGTTCAAGCCCCGTACAACACCGGGTCGTATCGCCGTAAGTTGTATCCATCATTCTGTCCCCACAAATTATACCCTCGAGCCTACGACATAACACCGCGGCCACGTACCGCCACCTTGCCACTGTGCCGTGGAGCGACCGCATATGACGCCATGTCAACACAAACCTCCCCAGACGCGGTCACAGTTCAATGACTCCTGCCGCGACACGCGTCTATAGGCATACAGTCAACACACACACACACACATACACACAGACAGACAGACAGACACACAGACGCCCGCCCACCGGTGCCGGGCCTCCGTCGTTATCTGTCTGTCCGTCCGACGTCCGGTGGTGTTTGTTCAGAGTGTGTTTGCCGGCTAAATTGACGGGGAGCGGGACTGCCGCGTGGTGGTTACGTGGCAGCGATGGGTTTCCCTGTAGTAAATCAAAGGGTGCGACGTATCATGTCGATCGACGTGCTGGCAGAGGGTGAGCTAGTAACGATCCAACGGATCGATAGGTAAACCTCCCGAGTGGGCAGGTCTGCCATAATATCGGCCGCAGAAATCGTTTCATCTTTGCTACCGGAGGCTAGCATTATTTCATTATTAGTTGAATGTGTTATCCAGTCCAAATAAATTGTGCTTAATGATCTAAACCGTTTTATCGTGCGGCTCGGCGGAATGTTTTCCGTATGCGCGCCGCTGTTGAGTATGGCATACAGCTTTCGTGCCAGTGACTGGTGAGTTCAGCTGCTGTTCTTGTCTGGCAGCTCTGACCATTAACCCGCGCTCGGGCCCGGTGCTGCGCGCCACCTTTCCTCGGGCCGGGGGGGTGGTTTCGACACCCCCCTTTCTAACTCGGCTCCTAATTGGGACCGTAAATAAACCAAAAGTACGCGGTTCGAGGAGCTCGTCAAAAGGGATTTGGAAACTACTTTCGGTGAAAAATTTTCTCAGGTCAATATTAAAGAGTACAGAGGTCAATCAAAGGTCAAATTTTCTCAAATTTTTCCAAGATTATAGGACATAGCTCAGATATCCCAATATCTCGGAAACTATGAATAGCTAGGAGTAATACCGTAAAAGAAGCATTATATAGATATTTGAATTTGCAATACGCACTATGTCTCAAATTTGAGCTCAGATCAATAGTTTAAGGCTCCAGAGGTCATCAAAATGTCAAAAATGCCAGTTTTTTTGTAAAATATGTTTTTCCTGAATAAGCATTTTATCTAAAATGACACATAAATGATTTTAACACTATGTGTTCCTCCTCGTCAAACGCTTTGAAACATAATACATTGATGACCTCGTAAGGTCAACTTCAATTTGACCTCAGGTCAAAGGTCATTTGGTGACCCAGATAGGTATGTTGCATATGGGCGACGCGGACAGACGATACAAATACAGTGGTGTCATCCGCTCGTCTCTATCATTCATTATATCAGAAGTTATTAGCAAAATCAATTGCTGATGACCTCAGATGACCTCAGAATGACCTTGTAGAGATCTTTTAGAAAAATCGCACCTAGGTCATTTGAATGAGCTACAAACATGAATTCTGAAAATAATCAGCCTGATCCAATGCATACTTTCAGAATAAGAACATCTGTTTATTTTCCTTCACTTATAATGGGGAGGTCAGGAAATTGACCTGACCTTAGTCACCGATATCGAAAATCCGAGATATACAAACATAGTAAGTCATGCTCTTAATTTGAAACCCTGTAAAGTACGAAACCAATCTGCTAAAAACTGTGGCTTTTGGTGGAACCGACTTTTTCGGAGTGGCGGTCACTTGACCTAACCTGGTGGACCTGACCTGACATGACTATTGCCAAATTTTTTTGAAAGCTGTACAAAAAGATGAAATCGAACAAGGTACTGAATTTGCGGCGCTAACGCGCCGCCGTTTTCCCGATATCCAGGAAAAACCTGAAGGGGGGGTGTCCTAAACACCCCCCCCGGCCGGCGCGGGTTAAAAACCAGTGTCAGAAAAAGTGGTCAGATCTAAGTTCGCATTTTTGTTTCGCCAGTGGGCGGAACGTTTTTTAAAGCGTATCCAGTAATTTTTGCGTAATTTTGGTACCCGTTTATTTATCGCAACCTATTTCATATATGCCAATACGTGCATATAATTATAGATTTAATCTGAGGTCATCTGAGGTCATATAAGGTCATCAGCATTGTTTTGCTAATAACTATGATAGAATAAAGATTGAGACGATCGGATGACACCAATATGTTTGTCTCGTCGAGCCGCGTCGCCCCATATGCAGCATGACGCCTACCTGGGTTACCAAATGACTGACCAGGGCTCAAATTTATCAGTTGACCTAAACAGGTCACCATTAACATGTTTCAAAGCGCCTTGACGAGACAAACACAATGACGTCAAAATTATTTCCCTGTCTTTGTAACGTGAAATGTTATTCACGAAAAACAGCGTGGCCAAATATAGCCTTTTTACCATTGATGACCTCTGGAGCCTTAACTATTGACCTTATCTTTAATCTGAGGACATTGTGCTGGCGATTGCATTTTTCAAGGGCTTTTGATTGTCTTCTTTTCGTTTGTTCCTAGCTATTGCAGTTGCCGAAATATTTTGGGGTTTCTGGAGCGAAGTCCTAAAACCGGAAAATCTAACATTTGATGACCTCTGGTGACCTAAATTTTGACCTGACCTAAGAAATGACTGATATACTTCTTTCAATAGAGCTCGTCTCGAGCTTAAAACCGTTTTCTGCTCGTCGCTACGTAGCGAAGTTTTCGAGATCTCAGGGGGCGGGGTGGAAATCAACCCTCCTGCATTCGTGTTCGGCGCGAACCTCTGCCAGTTGCGCGAGCATAATAAAGCTGGTTGGAAACCTCTACCTTCTTTAGTAGACGGAGCTTACATATGTCACAAGTAAAGATGACGAGTATTCGTGATGCCGCATGTCGTCGCCACTACGCCCTATGCACAATTTGGCGAGATCTTCCCCGGCGTTCGGTCGGATGGGGGATGAAATTCAGGGAAATTAATAATGCCGTATTATTCACAGGTGCATGGAGCACGATGGTATCATACGTGCACCGTGATCTGCGACTAACGACACAACTAGCGGCTGTCTGTCTGAATAATTTATTCAGACAGACAGGCTAGACAGGCAGTCTGTCTGTCTAGCCTGTGCTATGCTATCGTGCGGCGGGCGGGCGGCGCCCGCCGGGGGCCCGCCCCGCCGCCGCCGCCGGCGGCCGGCCCGGCCCGCCCGGCCCCGCCACCGGGTTACTCACCGCCGCCGGCGGGCGTAACTCATTGATTACATAATTTATCAGTTGATTAAATCATTTGTATTAGTTTATTAAGTAGTTTATTAACCTTCGCCATTGTTAGGAGGGGGTTGAATGCCACCCACTTCAGTTTTTCCGGAATAACTCACATAGTTTTCAACCGATCGCAATGAAAACTTTTCATTACCCTTACTTTGCAACTAATTTGACCACATACTCTTGAAGATTTGAATTTTTACCGCATGAACCATGACCTTTGACCTGTTTCTCAAGTTCGTCTTTGGGGAAACTGCGTCCCGATAGTAACGATCTTGAAACAGTTGTGCAAGGTCCTTCAGGAGCAATGCAAAGGTGTTAATAGGCTGACAGTGTGGGTTCTGCCAAGATTGCGATCGTCGATTTGATGTTCAGAGGTCAACCGTAGATCATGAACCTCCGATGACCTATAATGTCTTTTTTCGTCTTCTGGTCCGTTTTTCATTTCGCAGTTTGTGACGACAGATTTAAAATTATGGGATCCATTTTACATAATTATATGTTCCTCTGCGGGGTCATTAGCGCTGCTAATGGCAACCGACGTCACTTGCCTCAGATGACCTGACATGAGCATTTTTGTTAATTTAGCAGTTAACATGTCATTTTGCTGATGCTTGAATTTCAAATTGGGCTCGTTCTTTCTAGCATTGTAAGCATGTTTCCTTTACGATTTTAGCTCGAATGGTATTCATTTTTCCACACAATACGGTTTAAATGAATTTTGGGCTTGAACATGACCTCAGAGGTCACTTAATGACCCAAGACCTTAAAATCAGATGTCAATGGCTTCCTCTTGTTGCAAGTAGCACGCTCGTTTTTAAAGGAAATAGTTCACCTTGGATTGTTTTTTCAAACATAATTTGATTATATCTTAAAATACAACTTCTTTTCATAATGTCAAAAATAGCCATACATCGCAACGATGCAGGACAGAAGAACGTAAATTTTTAATTTAATCAAAACTATATGCATACTCTCCGCAACGTCAAACGCGGCTCAGCCAATCAGATTCAAATGTATAGTCGCATAAGATTGCTGTACAGACTCTGCCCAGGCGTGTGCGGCCCACAGTAGCCTCTGCCCAGGCGTGTGAGGCCCACAATCCTTCGACAAAAGTTAAAATATATTTGGCTGGAGAGCCACCTTTCAGCCCAGATAACTTGCAGTAGGGGTTTCTTTCAACACGGGCTACAAAACTGCTATCTCAGATTCAAAACCCATGTTGAAGTGAACTATTTCCTTTTAATCGAAGCTCTAGCTCAATTAGGCGCCGAACGCCAAGGGGGGGGTCCTACCCCCTATACATTCTCACAGTGATCTTGCCTTACACGGGCGAGGGTTAACATGACCCCGATGACGATGGTATCGGTGGCGGGTTGTAACATGAATACGCATTTTTTGGAGGGTTTAAAAAGTTTTTGGTTTAGTGCCGGGAAAAGAGCTGGTTTTCCTTTTCTAAATCACTGCAGAAAATTCAGATGTTGGAAATTTGGGAGGTTCCGTCTTGCAGTTTTTGGCAATTTGTGTCGCATCACTGTCACGTTCCAGCCATTTTTGGAAAAGTCAAAAGTCTCAGTCTATTGTGTATCCTAGTCAGCTGTTTGCACCCGCAGACTAAAACAAATCATCCTTTACCGTCTTATTTTTAACGTAACAAAACTTCCGAGTCAAGAAAAATGGAGAAGCGGGTCACTTTTCTGACACTGCTGATTAAACAGGCCATGCCGGATCCCGTCCTTATTACCTTCTCTCAGGCGGATGTCCTGCCTCAGAGTGGCCGTAACGCTGTGTCTGTCAGCCGCTGACCAGTGTGTGTGTGTCTGTCTGTCTGTCTGTCTGTCGCTCCCTCTGTGACGCTATGTGTGTCTGTCGCTCCCCCTGTGACGTGATGTGTGTACGTCGCTCCGCAGGTATCCGCCTGGGGTGGCTACGTGTTCATCATCAACCTGATCCCGCTGCACGTGTTCGCCCTGATACTGATGGGCCGCTACTCCACGCGGCTGTACACCGCCTACACCACGTTCTTCATCCTGGGGCTGCTCTGCTCCATGCAGATCCCGTTTGTCGGGTTCCAGCCGATCCGCACCAGCGAGCACATGGCGTCAGCAGGTCAGTAGTCGCTTTGACACGGGCGTCCNGGATTTAATACAAGTATGCCCCACCACCCACATGTTTCCTGCACTGTACGTGACAAATAATGATCCTATGAGAAAACTGGGGAAGAGTTAACATTGTATGGGGACAGATAGCAATTTGTCTTTACAATTGCCTTTGCAGCAATCAGAATCCAGCTATAAGCATTACAAAAATGGAAAATTTCGCACTCATTCGCGGTATGACACAAGTTTCGCAATTAATTACACATTTGTGAAAATAGGAAAACGAATTTCATTTTGTGTTTTTATAAAAATTTCATGAAATTGAAGCCGCAGAAAAATAACGTTTTCCATTAGATAAACGTTATTTTACTTTTATGTTTATATGCTACGGAATATATAATTTTTGATTTGTTAAAAAAATAACTAAAATACTAAAATAAGGTGACCAGCACAAAAACGCTGAAAAATATATTATTTTTTGCCACAAAAGATGCCTCCCCACAAAAAAAGTACAGCACACACTCACGACGGCTGGATCCGCCAGTGCCCGACGCCACGCCACCCCTCCCCCGGTCAAAGATTTTCAGTTGACGAAATTGAGACAAACTTTCGACCCTAAACACGAAGCTCTGTCTAAACACGAAGCTAGATCTGTCAGTGGAAATCCCCCCAGTAGAAAGTCTTAAGAAAAAGCCTTTACCTACCTATTTTTTTATTGGAAATGGGTTATAATTTAGATTGATGAAGTAGGTACACTCTCCACAGGTTTGCCCCGACGCTTAAAGGCAATAGTTTACCTTGGATTGTTTTTTTCAAACACAATTTGATTATATTTTCAAATACAACTTCTTTTCATAATGTCAAAAATAGCCAAAAATACATCGCCGCCGATTCAGGACAGAAGGACGTAAATTATTAATTTCATCAAACTATATGCGTACTCTCCGCAACGTCAAACGTGGCTCAGTCAATCAGATTCGAAATGTAAAGTTCGCGTAAGATTATTGTATAGCCTCTGCTCAGGCGTGTGAGCCCACAATAGCCTCTGCCCAGGTGTGTGAGGCCACGATCTTCGACAAAAAGTCAAAAATATATTCGGCTGGAGAGCCCTTTCATCACCAGAAACTCCTGCAGTTTAGGGGTTTTCAACACGGGCTACAAACTGCTATCTAGTTCAAAACCCACCGTGAAGGCTGAACTATTTCCTTTAATATCTAGGCCTAATTTTCGTAACATATTGTTTACTATTCCCAGTACAACATATTTTGTTTTGGCAGTTAACGTTCTGCCAGACAGATCGTCGACCAAACCAAAAAACGCTGGGGTACCGCTGTTGTTACTGGGTACCGCTGTTGTTACTGGGGTTGTTACTACCGCTGTTGTTACTGGGGTACCGCTGTTGTTACTTGGGTACCGCTGTTGTTACTGGGGTACCGCTGTTGTTACTGGGGTACCGCTGTTATTACTGGGGTACCGCTGTTGTTACTGGGGTACCGCTGTTGTTCAGGGAGTAAAGTGTAACGTCTCAGGCTTCAGTCATCAGGGTCTAGTAGTTAAGTTAGTTTTACAGGCTGGTATGTCGGCTTCACACCACACCCATCTTTCAACATTCACACGCAGAACTTCACGTGACATAATAACATATATAACCAGTCAGACGCCTTAAACGGTGAAGGACAAGCGAGCCCGTATAAAGACAATAGCAAGGAAATTAGTTACGGAACAGAAGTGTGCACTTGCACACGTGCAGTGTGACCCAGAGTTTGACTTACGTGACATTGCCAGTGTTGTGGTATCAAACCACACACCGAATTCCAGCTTAACCGTTTCTGAGGGACGTTTGGGCAATGCGCAATTTGATGTATGTTATTGTGGGTCTGGCCCTCTGGGTTTGGTGATGGTGTGGGTGATGATTGTGGGTGTGGGTATGTTGGGCCGATCATTTATCTACATACACATCTGTGCTGTTTGTCTTAAATCCGTGCAACCTATGGTTGCCGAGATAGTTCACCAATTTCGAGTATAGGCTTGACAATAAAAAATCGGAATTTACATATGTGTCAATTTCATATCCGCCTAACAAAGGTTCGTTTTGTGCAAAGCATGCTTTTTAGTTGTTTTCACTATGCATTGTTTTACCGTCGCAAATTGATCCGAACAATATAATCATTTGTTGTAATACTTTGTTCGTTGAACAAAATGGGCTTTGCAGCGTTCTTTTAAAACTTGCAATTTAAAGCTCATTATTTGGGAAAAATAAATACATTTTGCGTGGGTGTTAATTATGGATTTGCTTGCGCTTCACAGCTGTATGATTTTTACCGAGAAGCACCGTTTGGTTTTGACGATTTAATGAAGTAATATTGAATAAATAGTGGTGTAATGAAGGAAATATTTGAAAATCGGCAATGTGTATGTTACAAGTGGATTTTAGCAACGAAATATTGCTTTAAAACCTTAATTTTCCAATTCATTTTAGAGACGGTACATTTGTGCACACATTGGTGTTTGTTTAACCACTTCACGTCTAATAGGTGCCAAGCACTGAATTATATCGGGAAAAACCTCATGAAACCATGAATTTACGCTTGTAAAGCCAGTACCTTTGTACGTGCCACGCGCAGCTGATCGATACACAGTGCCATATGCCGGGCCGATCATTTTTCTACACATCTGTGTTCAACCCGTGTCCTTGCAACTTGTGATTGCCGAGATATTGGTCCAGTATTGCAACGATGTATAATAGCGATAGGTAATTTCACGGACGACTTTTTCGCTAAACAGTGCATTGTCAATGAAGGAATCGACCGTTTTTAACGCGGCGCCACGTGCAAACGAAGCACTTGACGGTGATGTGACAAAAACATTGTCACACACCAAATTTTAGCTGAACTGGTCCAGCCGTTTTCTCAGCTACAGTACAGATGTTGGTCTTGACATCCCTGACGCGGCAATCCCATCCCTGACTCCCTGATTTGATGACATCCCTGGCACGTGCAGCGCCCCACGCACGCGCCATGCTGACGACCCATCACTTGAGACGAAGAAACATACAACTTAACATTATTGATTGAATGGGGCTTCTCAGATGGCAGCACCGCTTGTAAATCGGATGCGGGATTCCAAAGATATTATAATCTTCTGAGAAACGTTACAGTCGGGCTGGGCCGGATCGGCCACTTTCATGAGAAAAATCCGGCATTCAGTGAGAACTCGCTCGCGCTTTGCGTTCACGCAAAAGGCATAAATAGTATACGTTTTTACCTCTTACACTTAACCTATTAGATGAGATATAAGCACGTTGTCCACAGCGAACTCCGCCACCACCACCGCGCCGCCAGTGAGGCACCACCACCGCCCTCCAGGGATTAGCCGTGCGTCCGGCCGTGCGTCCCTCTCATGGGATTCGGGTGCACGGTCCACCTCCATACCTCACGGGATCGGGGTGCACGGTCCACCTCCAGACTGTCACGCCTGGAGGAGATTAGTCAGCTTCATGTTTCATCGCACCTCCTAAGCCGAGATGCTATCAACGCACAGCGCGCCCTGCCTCACATCTGAGAGGTAACTCCGGTCCAGTCTCACATTCCTCAGTCATTCATCACGCGGATGTGTCAACAGGCCCTGCGGCGCAACCCAGCTGGTAGCTCCGCGGCCCACTCGACTCACCACTCAGATTCAGGAGTGTCACTGCAACTCACAGCCTCCAGTCAATCACAGTTAAGCGCTGAGTTGAGCCGAGTTTAGCTCGACTCAGTCTCAGCAGAACAGAGGTGCAGAGTTGAGGCAGCGCTCCTCGACGTCACGACGTCACGGCCCGCTTCTCTCTCTCTATGTGCCTCACTCACTCTGTGGTAGTATTTCTCTGTGTTTCTCTCCGTCTTCATCTGACTCTTAAACCGCTCTCTTCTCTCGACTACTCTGCTGTCCGCTGCTGAGTAATACCACTCTCCGAGGAACGTCGTCTTGTATTGCGCGACTGCAGCCGCCAGACTGACGCGGGGCGATATCTGCCCGGCCACGCCTGACCCGACACAGGAGGAACCGGCCGCGCTACACGAATGGTGTTTATCCCATCCCTATGTGGAGAAACTCACAAAAGGAATGTCGTCATAGGTGGAGTTTCTTATCTAGTTGGTGAGAGATAATTGACTCGCAAACTAAATTGGGAGAAAGAGATTGATGTGACGCTTCGAGATGCACTGCCAGTTGTGAATACATATACATCACTGCACTGCATTCATTGGCAACATCAGAACATCAAAACATTCAAAACATCAGAATTAGACATTGGTAATTGCAAATAAAAATACATGCTCCTTTACTAGTTTTGTCTCAGAAATACACAAAAAGTATTTATTTGATTTTACCTGGTCCGGAAAGTCCAAAAAGTGAATTTGAAAAATGACGTCATAAGTTTATTATACTTAGTGAGCCATTACTCCGTTAAAATGAGAGATATTGCTTTACATTTTGTTCAAGGATTGTCCATACTCAGTTCTCTGACATATATTCCGGTTTTTACATATCTCTGAAAATTGTGATTTTGTAGTGATTTAAAAAATGGGTTTTTGGATGTAAAAATATTTTTGAACATTTGAGATTGCCATTTGAAAGAAAATGCAATTGTATATCTTTGACGTTTTCTGTTGGCAATTTGTTGCATTTTTTCTACGATTTTCCCAAAATTTATCACTTGTTCATGTGCATGACGTCACTAAAACGTCATTATTTCCCAAACTTGTTGACCAATTTGAATACAATTTTGACAGCTTGCGTATAATTGATGTAAACTCAGCTAATACAAATTTCAGCACGATCAACAGCATGTGTAAACATTTATGCAATAAGAAAACTCAGGGGGGTCGTTTTAGGCGACCCCCCCTGAGTAGGACGAGGGTTAAACTTGTTTGCTATGCAATAATATGCTGAATATTTTCACGCAACCAGACAATGTTACGTTCTACATCCGCAATCCAAATATCATGCTGCTATTTTGTCCGACGCAATTATCCATATCATGACCATGCATATGTCGCGTTATAAATTGCCATTATTCATTTCCAAACAGTAGACAAAACGGTCATGCCATGGAACTTCCACCCACGTGCACTGCGGTGTATTATTAGAAACGACGTGATATGGTCAGGTGTCGGGACGATTCTCTTCACGGACACGGTTATTGTGGTCCGCGGGAGGGGAATAATCACACCAGGATCCTGGAAATTACAGATGTCACCGTGACCTTCAATGTTCAGTGTTCTATCGCTGCCAGGTGTCCAACTGTCCACCAACAAAAGCTACCGAGGATCAGAGCAATGCAACTGGATATAAAAATAACCCGGATGTAACGGGATTAACATCGTCAATGAGGCAATGTGGGCACAATTTTACCTTTTCCATAGCTACTGCACTATTTAAATGTGAATCCTGCACCACAGAACTCTTGTTCGTGATCATGTCTGAAAAAAATAGAAGTGAAATGCTACAACATTCACCAACGCTACTGCACAATTTTCCTGTAAATCTCACGCCATAAAACACTTGTTCATGACCACAACTACAAATATTCCTTCAATATATCGCCATCAGCGAAAAGCCCGCGGAACCACCACCTGAAGCTCTGCCCTTGACTGACCTCCGAGGTTCGGTGCTCGTCTGCCCGGCGTTCGTCGAACTTCGCAGCGGGCCGCGGCGGGGGGCGAGGCACGACACATCCCTCTGTGAATCAGCGCACATCCGTGACAGGGGTCAGAGGTCAGAGCCGCCCACCCTCCGCGGCAGAGCTGGTCTGCACGAGCTGGCCGGGTCACAAGTGAGGTCAAACCGCCCCCGCCCGGTCCCGCCCGCCCCCGCCCGGCCGCCCGGTCCCGGTCCCGGTCCCGGTCCCGGTCCCGGTCCCGCACCCGCACCCGCCCGGTCCCGTCTCTGTGGTGCCCGTCTCCGCGCCCGCTGCAGGAGAAGAACGGGACCGCGCAGAACTGGGCTCGGAGAAAGGTGGGAATATCTTAATCCCATTAATTGTTATGGTTTGCGAAGTAGGTCTGGAGACTCACTCTGGACTCTGGACGACCTTTAAGCCATAAGTCGTCGAAGTGAACAACATGGAAAATTAATGTCGATCGTCAAATGTCACTACGCTTTCCGCCTCTCTCCTTATGATACAAATAGCACACTCAGAAGATAATTATGGAGGAATTTGGGTTGAAGCATATTTTCACCTATTCACATGAGTACCTATACGTGATTAACCTCAAGCGCAGTACAAGCATTTTGAAAGGGAAATATTCATTATTTTGACCTATTATTTCTGAATTATCTTTTGGCAATATGCATCGTATGGGAGGCCAAGATTAATCTGCAGAAATTAATCATAGATTTCTGAAATGTTTTATTGATTGATAATGGAAAAACAGTTCATATAGTTATGTTTTGTGCAAGGACGCAGGAACCGGGGGGGCAGAGGGGGCAGCGCCCCCCCAACTTTTTCGAGGAGGGGCGTCGCCCCCCCTCCGCGCAAACTTTTTCTGAGGATCTTTACTTCTGTGTACGGTTTTCTGATAATAAAGTCGTTGAAAAGTAATCACATATGTGGAAGGTAAAAAAGTCTTCTTGAATCATAAACGCTTGAAATTCATAGGTAGGTTTCTAGTTATACATTGTTTTTAGTAGAAATTGAGGCTTTTTTTAGGCCATTTTAAGGATAGTTTAACTGAATTGGTGAAACCTCAGAAATTTGGTTAGGATATCACGCAGGACGCGTAAACGATCAACACATGCCGTTCCAAGCGTCTAAATCTATATGGAAGCTTTAATGACGTAATGAAGTCTAGCAATTTTAGCCTTTTAACTAACCCTTCACACTCAAACTCAATCAGTCGAGTTGTTAGAGCCATTGACTTCAACACATCGGTTTTCCACGATTTTCAATTATTTAATTGTTTTTCCACGCAGGCGGGCGGATTCGATTTTGACACATGGGGGGGCAACACTGGCGATCAGACTCTCTCCGTGAGGGGCATTTTTTGTGGCAAAAGGGCACCCCCCCCCCCCATTTTTTCTCCGTCGGATCTGGGCCGGTTTGCCTCATTTTGGTATTTGAAGCTTAAAAAATCAATTTTTGGGGACAAAAACACTTTCTTTAATTGTTTTCGGGGAAAAAATCGGAGGCAAAAAACAAGAAACAAAATATTCGGAGAAACGAACACAAAACGCGATATTCCGTAGCATATACACATATAAATAATACAAACATGTATTTCATACCAACTCGTAGAAGCTTCACCCGATAGTTGTCTTGAGTGACTCTGCTGAAGTGACGAAAAAATGTACCGATTTTTTTAGTTTATTTAAGCCTTGCAATATATTTAGGTAATGCGGATTTCCATGGTATAGAAGGTATTTATTTATTTAGCGTCGAACTCGATTTTTCGGGTTCATTTAATTCAGTGTTTGTCAAACCGAAGACGATGACGATGGCCACCGATGTGACGCCGCGAAGCGGCGTGATAATGTAATTTTAGGACCATTGGAAAACGACATTTTCATATTGAAACCAACCGTAATTGGAGAACGAGCTCATGTAACCCTTTTCCTGTTGCACGTTCGGTATGATGACAAAATATCGAAATGAAAGATAGCTTTGTATACCACATTAGCCTCGGGTTGTAAATCACGATCACCGGTGGCAGTTCCAGCAACTTCCATAGTGCATATGATAATAATAACTGTACCTATCATCTATACGAAACTGTAACAAACAACAGGCGATAGTGTAAATGGTTTGAAAGCAGCAAGAATGAGAACCGAAATACTTTTTCCGAACATAAATAGTCCCTGTGGATCTCGAGACCTTGTGGGAAGAGACTTTGGGGAGATAGTCGTGCCTGGTCCCACTTATTAGCTCTTCGGTTCAGAAAGCTGGGCCACCGCTGCAGCAGCTTCCCGGGTGCCGATGTGACATGTCCGCGTCGGTTCCGTTTGTGTCGCCTTTTTCGAAAACTCGGTATGCCTAGCTAGTAGAGATGTCACTTTTCAGGGATATAGCTACCCCGACCCGAACCGCAACACTCTTCAAACTACCCACACAACTACCAATGACCATATAGGCGGCCAGCCTAACCTGCAAGTACCACACAAAACAATTTTGATAATTATATCTGTCATTTGAATTACCATTTTTCACTGCTGAACTGTTTTGTTGATCTCGTGCTTCACTAAGGTGTTTTTTATTTTGAATCAAGCATCCCTAATTCCCATCCAGATCCATATTTTCCCATTTATGATAATTCTCTAACCGCCAAACTACCCATTTCATCTAAATGATTGCTTTCTAACTACCCGCAACTACCCACTTGGGTAGTAACTAACCCACATCTGGTGGTAAGTGGTAGAAAAGTGCACCTCTACCAGCTAGCTTAAAATTAGATCAAAGGAGTGCTGTCAACACTTCATGAAATTAATTGTTATCCATTTTCCCAATTTTTTTATAAGCGATTACGAAACTTGTGTTAGGCCGCGAAGCGGGCGCGATTTTTATTTCAATTTTTTGACTGTTGAATTGCAGGATTTTGACTGCTGCTAAGGCTAATTTTGATGATAAAATGGTTATCTTTTTCCCCCGACAAAATGTTTAACTTTCCCATTGTTCTTCTAAGAATCATGTTTTGGCGCGTTCAGCAGGGGGAACGCGCTGGGGGGCAATACTTTGTTGAATCCCGTAAATTCCTGCCGGGGCATTTTCCCCTGATGCCCCCTGATCCAAGGGCGGATCGCAGGGGGCAAGAGGCCATGACCCCCCAAAGGTCCTGAGACTATGTTTGCCCCCCTCCCCAAACGGTCGGACATAACAGCTGTATAAATTGCTTTTGCAACAGTCAAAATACAGCCATTCACAGTAAAAACTCGAAAATTTCGCGCCCGCTTCGGTGGCATGAGACAAAAGCACAAATTGTTTAGTGATATCAATTTGTAAAATGGAAAATTAATGAATTAAGCGTCTGGCGTCCTTGCAAGTACCTTATTTGGTTTATGCCCCAGGTCCCACTCCCTCTCATAAATATGAACTTTCAAGTGGGCTAAATGTTAAGCTAGTCTGCCGATTTCCGAAAAAGGTGACGCGAATTGCAGAGACGCGGACATCGACACCAGAAAGTTGCTTCTGCGGTGTCCAGGTTGCTAGACCAAAATGCTAATAGTGGGACCAGGCAACCGTCTCCCGAAGCCATTTCTTCCCAGGCTTCTCCAGATCAACAGGGACCATTTATGTGCGGAAAGCCGTTCTGCCGCTCGCTGTTTTCAAACCATTTGCAATGTTGGTTGATACCATTTGTATGTTGCAGTTCGGTGCATATGTATACAGTTATTATTACCCCATATACTTATGCACATACTTAAAAGCACACATAAAAATAGCGGGGAGTGATGTGACCTAACGTGATTTAATATCCATATATATGTAAACTCTCTTCCTGGTACTTAACGTAATTAAGTTCACATGGGCATGGAAGGGCACTCCTGCCCTAACCCTGCCCTAATCCTATAATGGTTAGGGGAATTAAAAAAAAACTGCCACCAGTCACATCGTGATTTACTATCCGAAAAATGTATTTATTAAAACTACCTTAATTTAAATTATTTGGGCTCATTCCGAGATGTGCAACCAAGGCATAGGTTTTATCTGAGTCTGGTTCCATGTTAAATTTTCCGTTTTCCACGACCTAAAATAAAACTTTTACGCCACTTCGCAGGCGTCACAAATCGTTCCATCGTCCATAACAAAGCTATTTCGCCAATCGTTTTTTCGGTTCATATAAACGGTGAATTGAATGAAGGCACTTTTAGCTTTATATTCTCTACAGTGCCGAAACCGGCCTGTGTTTCTGGGTTTTATTCAGGCAACCCAGTAAAAATTTCGGCGCCGCTTCGCGCGCTAAGAACAAAATACATAATTACCTTTTTAAATATCCAAAGAAGTTTCGAAAAAACTAAAAAACAAATGTTAAGAAATCGTGTGGTTGCAAAATAAAGCGGATCAAATCCGGGAAGAAATTCGAAATTGGGGGTAGGTAAGGTCCACTAAAAAAAGTTTGCCCCCCCCCAAACGGCCGGCTGGATGCGCCCTTGCCCTGGATTCGCCAGTGGGGGCCAGACGTCGATCAAATCAGTTTACGTGATATGGGGCGTATCCATACCTTCGGAAGGGGGCAAGCCAGTCATGATAGGTCCTCCTAAAAAACTACCACTGAATATGAAAAACTCTACGGATTTCGGCCACTTTATTTTGTGAGGGCCCCTTTTAATTATTATTTGTATTGATTAGCTGGATTAGACCAGGATCCTTAGAGAGGCCTCTGAACCAGGCAACCCGTTTACATTTCCCTTTAGGTAATTTGAAGACGATAATTTTAACTCTTTCTTTCTGTAAGATCGGTGTGTGTATTTGTGCCCCACTTCAGACCATTATGGTCCTCATATAACCATCCAGTGGCGGATGCTACGGTTTGAAGCAAATAGGCAATTGGCCCCACCAAACGTCCGAAATCGGCAAAAAAATGACCACATTTCCAATGATATAGAAGAAGATCTAAGCCAACTTTACAAAGGAAGTTTTGGCTTAAATCAGCTACCCCAGTGCATAAGCAAGCGAAATCCGATTCGTTTTCAGAATTGTGCGAGACTTTTTAGAATTCCCCCCCCCCACCCCAACTTCCGTTCTGGATCCGCTGCTGACCACTCCAAATCGCGCTCGCTGCAAAGACCAGATTTTTTTCACTTCAAGACCAACACGGGTGCAGCATAATCTTCATATTCAGGAGCAGCATTGTATGTACAAAAACATAAGCAGCAGTGCAATGCAACAACATATGTATATTGCATTTTATATATCCTTTTTGACTACGGAAGATGGGGGGGGCAAAAAGATAGTTTTGCCCCCGCTCGATTTTTGCCAGCGGGGGCGACTGCCCCGCTGCCCCCCCGGCCCCCCGAAATCCGCCGCCCTGTTTCCACGAAGGATTATCTCGCCCGTAAATATTCACGACATATACAAATGTTGTTAATATATTTATGCATGAGTGGCATTAACGATCAGTTTATGAACGAAACCGAAGCGAGTTCATAAACTGAATCTTTAATGCCACGAGTGCATAAAACGATTAGTGGCAATGGCCGAAGACTGACTGTTTAGAGCAGCAAGTACATATTTTTTTCGAGAGTTCAATGCAGGGTCATTTACCTGAGGCTTAGCAGTGTATTATCACTTTTGAGTGTGTATTATCACTCCAGTTAATACACCGCTACAGTTAAGCACATGGTCAATGGGAAAACAGTCTTCGGCCATGCACTAACATAAATTTGATAATTAGATCTAAACCATGAATCTAAGCCATAACAAATTTAAGGGGAGCGCTTTGATTTGGGTTCCCCCTTAAAAATTAAAGGGGCACGGTGCCCGGTGCGCCCGCGCCCGATCCGCCGCTATGATTATGATGATACGCATATATCAACCGAAATTCCTTCCTGGATCATGGTTATCATCGGCCATTCCTGAAGACCCAGGTGCATTTGTATTAAGTGACGCCCTAGAGGTCAGCGGAGGTCATCCGAGGTCCACCAACAACTTAATTTGTCACTATCAAATAAAATCCAGTAAGATAAGTGAAAACTGGCACCAATGTGTAACATTGTCAAATAAATGGTATATGGTAGAACATGTCTCGACGAGACACGTCTCCAATTTCCAAATTATCTTTTTTGGGTTACCACTAGATCCTTTGACCTGAGGTAAAACTTCTAAGTTAACCTAACCTGGTCATTGTGAATATGATTCAAAGCGCCTTGATGAGACGACCAACACGATGGCGTCAAAATTATTTCCTTATCTTTATTAGATCAAAAGTTATTTGTGAAAAGAAAATGATTTGGCACCTTTTGACTTTTGATCAGGGACGTGGACGTAGCCAAGGGGGGCCACGGGGGCTATGCCCCCCCCCCCCTGAGCGAAGTAAATTCACACTAGATAGAATGAGATTCACTGAAAACCCGACCACCCCCCCCCCCCCGGTCAGCAACATAATGGCTGAGGAGCAAAATGTGATTTTCCCCACTAAATAGAATGAGATTCTAGGAGCAAAAATGTGATTTTTTCCGATTGGCCCCCCTCCCTGAGCGAAATCCTGGCTACGTGCCTGCCTTTTGATGATTCTGGATCCTTTAAAACCTGAAAAATAAAATTGAATTTGAAGGGGACATCTGGCGATTGCGTTTTTTCAATAATTGTTTCTAGAGCTATGAACAATCGCGTGAATTTTGGGGTTTCCTGGAGCAAAGCCACTAAAAGTGAAAAATCGACCATGATGACCTCTAGTAACTCAAAATGAACTGCTAAGAAATGGCCGAAATAGTTTCCAAATTATTTTTGACGAGCTTTTGAATGGTGTTCCCCTCCCCCGGCACGGCGAAGATGGCGCCGAGCACCGGCACACAGTCAAATCTCGTCAAATTTCGTCATCTGATGCGTTTCTATGATTTTTTTAGCATTTGACAGTTTAGGAAAATATGAAAAAATAAGAAATGTTAAATTTTTCCTCATTAAATTCCAAAATCAGAGATAGTAGTTTAGTAGCCGAGTCTATTATCAGTCAAATTAAGGTCTCAAAATACCTGTAGTGGCCGTCGGGCCGAGTTAGTGGCGAAATAGTAATACACCAAAAAAGAGACTAGTTAAAATCGGGCAGAATTTTGTGAGTACAGGATTTCAGGATAGTGCTTGTTGGCGGCCTAAGATCCTGCCCCCCCCCCCCCAACTTGAACATACTTCCTGCGTCCCTGGTTTTGTGTGTGTTGTAATGCATTGAACAGAAGCCAGTTTAAAATGTATGGGAAAACATCAAATTTATTTCTAAGGAGTCGAGAACACTGAATAAGTAGGTAGGTTGCCGTATGGGGCCAACTAAACTGCCGATTCCAATGCATCTTTTTTATCAAATGCCTGCTGATTGTTAAAAAATGTACAAATTTGCCAAAGATAGAGTGCAAAAAACATGTTTCATACCTGCATCATGTATAACAATGCGTAGGCAGGCTAATTTTAGCTCGGGCAATAATGAATTCGTTACGGAGTACTTGATAAGTTCCGACTGTTATACGCATGGAACGTTTATCAACTTGAACTTGCAATAACTTCCGGTAGGAATGTTAAGATGCAAAATGTGACCATTTTTAATTTATTTTGATCTCGTCTGTCGACTTCAAGTAATAATTTGCTTGTTGTAGGAAAAGGTGAATATTTCTTTGTAACCCAAATCATTTGCGAACAGGAAACATCCTTTAAAGGTTGCCTATCCTTGCCGTTCGTCTATAATCTCCCCCTGATCCGTAATCCGTCGTCTACTCCCCCTGCTCGTTCGACTTTACTCCCTGCTCGCGTTCGTCATACTCCCCTGCTCGGTTCGTCTACTCCGCCTACTCCGTTCGTCTACTCCCTGCTCCCGTTCGTCTACTCCCCCTGCTCGTTTCGTCTAACTCCCCCTGCTCCGGTTCGTTTTACTCCCCGCCTACTCCGTTCCGTCTACTCCCCTGCTCCTTCGTCTACTCCCCTGCTCCTTTGGTGCGTCTACTCCGCCTAACTCCGATTCGTCACTCCTACTCGTTCGTCTAGCTCGCCCTGCTTCGTTCGCTAAACTCCCTCTACTCCGTTCGTTTACTCCCCTACTCCGTTCGTCTACTCCCTGCTCCGTTTCGTCTACTGCCCCTATCCGTTCGTCTACTCCCCCTGCGTTGTTTACTCCTCTACTCGTTCGTCTACTCCCCGCCTGCTCCGTTCGTCTACTCCCTGCTCCGTCGTTTCTCCCCCTACTCCGTTGTCTACTCCCCTACTCCGTTCGGTCTACCCCTGCTCCGTTCGTCTACTCCCTGCTCCGTTTTGTTTACTCCCTACTCCGTTCGTCTACCTCCCCACTAACTGCCGTTCGTCTACTCCCACTCCGTTCGTCTTACTCGCCCCTACTCCGTTCGTTACTCCTACTCCGTTCGTCTACTCCCTACTCCGTTCGTCTACTCCCCTGCTTCGTCCGTCCCTGTGTTCCGTCGGCACCAGCTTTGTGACTGGAAGCCGGACAAGTGGAACACACCCCTCTGAATTCTGATGAGCTATTCAGCTCATGCGAGGTGGAGGAGTGCTAAATTGTTACTAGAAAGCATAACAGCAATGGGAAGTACAGGAACGTTTCATAATGGATTCATGATGGATTCGAGCTCACTGCTCTTGAAAGATATTGAGCAATGTGGATAAAGGAAAGTAGGAGGAGAAGGAGAAGGAGAAGGAGAAGGAGAAGGAGAAGGAGAAGGAGAAGGAGAAGGAGAAGGGAGAAGGGAGGCGGAGGCGGAGGCGGAGGCGGAGGCGGAGGCGGAGGCGGAGGCGGAGGCGGAGGCGGAGGCGGAGGATGCTGTTGGAGAGGAGAGGACAAAATGGGATAGGTGCAAGAGTGTAATGTTGAGGAAACGAAGGGTCTTTGACAAAAACAAATGAAAATGGGGAGAGGACTCAGGGAAATACAACGAAAAAGTGAGAGAAAAAGGAAGAATTTGAAGATAGAAGAATAAGGAATTTAAGACAAAGGTATGAAAAAGAGCTTAAGATATACCTGAGCTGATTATATTTGAATATAATGTCAACGATGTTATTTCAGGGGGAAAAAACGAAGGTGAGTGAGGAGACTTATCACCTCCACCACTTCGCGGTTCTCCCATGAACAATTGCACAATCGGCAGGATTTTCCCCGATATATCAATGTGCAATGGTGTGGTTCAGGGAAAAACTGAGGAGAATGCTCTTGATGAATGTACACTACTTAAACATAATCAAACTCGTTTGGACAAACAGGACGTTAGCGGACAATAGCCTCACCCTCTGTCCATATGCATAGGAAACTCCCATGGCTGTAGCCTGTAATGGTGCATAATCTCTGCATCGTGACTAAGCTTCCATGACAGCATCGTCTGACATGCAACACACCATATGAATAACATCCTACTAGACCCTCACATGATGCGCCTGCTGCATTCCAGCGTGACTGATCTGATCTGATGAACGTGACTGATCTGATCGTGACTGATCTGCAAAACCCGCCTCCCTATCAGACATGTCCGTGACGTCAGAAAGAGGCGACGCACCCACTCGACATCAAACCACAGGCCCGGCGGAAGCGGGTCGGGTCATCATCGTGAGCCGGCCAGTCAGGGCGGCATTGCCTTCAACATGAGCAGCGCTGTAACTTGACAGCTCAATGAAAGCGCTTGATTTTCAAAGGAAGTTGGTCAGTAGTTTTACACAGGTGTGCCATGCTGAGGTGGAGAGATGGGTGCGGTCTACGTGTACCTACTTGCTGCATGTTTCTAAATAAGCATCTGATTGGACACTGATTAGACATACCTAATCACCGCCCTACCTGCCGACGATCGTGACCAGACGGGTAGGTGCTGCAACATTCCTTAACTGCGCATCAAATG
>VOPJ01007893.1:108076-110807 GCA_014673585.1 Semibalanus balanoides
CAAAGTATGTCAACACATTAACCCTCGACTTACGGGGGGCCGACAGGCCTCCCTGATGTTTTTATTGAATTTATTTTTACACGTGCGGCACATCTGTCTGCAATATTAAGAAGCTGAGTTTGCAGTAATTCTACTTATACTGTTGAAATTGCATTACAATTCGTCTAGTACTTTGGGAGATAATGAGGTTATAGTGACGTCATATTTTTGAAAATACGAGAAAAATTGCAAAAATTGTAGTTTTTTTTTTGCAAATAGCAAACGGAAAACGGACAAGAAATATAAAGTTACATTTTCTTTTAAAATGTTGATATCAGAATTTAAAAAAGCTTTTGACCCCCAAAAGCAAAAACAAAATATTATCACTGCGAATTAAAATTTTGAACGGTATTAAACAAAACTAAGGGTTATATGTGAGAGAATTGATCATAAAAATACCTTAACAGAATTTCAAAATAATATTGATATGTTTGACTAAGTGATGGTTCCCTAACTGTAAGAGTAAAATAACGATAAGATAACGATAAAATAACGATAATGTAATTTTTCAATCACTCTTCTACTTTTGTTGACAAGAAACGATCAAATAAATAACTTTACTGTATTTCGGAGCTATAAATATTCTAGGTATATGCTTTTGTATTTAAATTTATTCATTTCTAATTTTGAGGTTTTCAGACATCAAAATGGCTAATCTGGACGTGGTCGAGTCGAGTTCATTCACTTGACCTGGAAGGTCATCCGTTGACCTGCAACATAAAAATTGCATACCAATAGATTTATCACATGACAGGCAACATGCTGCTTCTTTCCACGCTGATCTATGTTGCTTGGTTTCAAAGTAAGCAGGGGGTCCTGTCAGCTCCCCCCCCCCTGGTAGGGCAGAAGTGAAAAATGTTCCTGTTGGGCGAGGGTTAAACTATGTGCATCACAACCACTTTGGACACTAGGGACTCCCCCAAATTTTGCGTTGATCTCTTATATGGTCAATGTTGCAAGGGAAAGATTTGCCTTTATTTGATTATTGGCGTTTTTCTGTGAGGACATGTATACTGATACATAATTTAGAATGGTGTGATAAAACAAAAAAGTTTAAAAAAAATGAACGATTATCTGCGGTATGCGGTATCAAAGTATGATTGATGTCGAAAATATTCCGACACAAATCGGCGGGCATGTGGCTTAAGTAGGTTTCGTCATAGCCAATTAAAATGCATTTGCGACACTGCACTATTAAGTGCTACACACTATAGTGCTACCTACAATCGTTTGTAATGGTAGGTTTCGCTGCTTTCAACCGATATTAAATTGATGTTAAGCCACTTGTTCGAAAGTAAAATCTAGCGAAATTGAAAATAAGTTCTACAAAATCGCAACATTTAGACAACAACGATTTAAACAGTGAAACGTTGTGCAAGTATGCATTACTTCTACTCTGCACTCTATCAGGGGCGGATCCAGGGGGCGCTTGGGCGCCCCCCCCCCCCCTGAACCGGTGGTTCTTTTCCTATGGCGCGCCCGTAGGTCGCCCGGAGGGCGCAACTTTTTGTATTGGGCGCCCCCCCCCCTGACCGAAATCCTGGATCCGCGCCTGTCTATAGTGACATAATTGCTATGTTGTTTACTTCCATGTGAAGGAAGTATCACATTTTTGCTTTTAAGAACGTCATGAAACGAACATTTTCTTACATTGAAACATCATAGGTAGGTACGGTACACTGCAAAACACGCCTCGACCACCCGTAAGCCACAGGCACGTAGCCAGAACTGTTCTAGGGGGGGGGGGCACGTCGGCGGAATAATCAAATTTCGCTCCTCAGCCATGTGTTGCTGACCGGTGGGTTCGGTCAGGTCGTCAGATAATCCCATTCTATCTAGTGTAAATTTGTTTTGCTCAGGGGGGGGGGCATGGCCCCCGTACTCTCCTTGGCTACGTGCCTGGTAAGCCTTTAGCGTAAGCCCTTAGCGCATGGCATAATCAAGCTCAGCTGCTGTTCTGAAGCTCGGAGCGGCTGCAATTGACCAACAAAGAACTTCCAACCCAACGGGAAAAGAACACCCACCCCACAACACATTCATAGACACACACAATTATACCTACAGTATGCAGATTATTAGAGCCACCTGGGTGATGTTAGCTGACACCGACTTCATACCTAGTCTTGATATATAAACCCATGCCCTTCCGTGAATCGTGTCAGGGCGCTGCAGGAACCCCAAACATAACACTTATATAATTGGTCTGCTTGCATGCATGCAGCCAACACTATAGACGCACCCACTCAGCATCCCGAGAAACTGTTGGCAACACGCCAACAGCCAGCCTGGCACGCTGCCAACTTTGTCTCGCTCTCTGAAGTGACGTACTGTTCGTCTTCCAATAGCCACCTCTCTCACGACCTGTTGCCGAAAGTTATCGCTCATCCACTCCGTACCGGACCATAAGCGAAGCGTGATTGCTGAAAAACATGTCCGTATATAACGGGTGTCCACACGATAGTGCGGACATCCGTCCCGAATCATCCCGAACTTTGATGTTTATTGAGACTATGCAAATGATGACATCACCGCTTGATACGCATAGCTTCGTGGAACTTCGTGTTTGGAAAGGCTTGTACGAAGAAGCGTCACTTTGTTGATGGCAACGCTTCCTTTATACGTGACTTGTAAGAAGGATCCAAAGGGCGAACATGTCTGGCATGACCTTGATGTCTATGTTTTGAAAGCAGGG
>VOPJ01007894.1:0-56145 GCA_014673585.1 Semibalanus balanoides
CAGGCCGCAGGGCTGCTCCCACGTTATGCGTTTGCATTGCGTTTATGGCTACAAGAAACGTCAATGACATCCTGAAAAATGCTAGCGAGCGTCACCATCAATCGCACCGTTATGTACACGATCTCACCACACCTCCCCCTGATTATCATTTTACATCTAGACTATTCGCATTGCATTTGTGATCTGTAACTTACCTGCCTGGTAACTGACTGGTACCTGACTGGTATCTTTACTAGGTTTAATATAAGCTTGTCCTTTCAGGTTGTTGTGTGCTGCCTCCTTCCTTTACACATTAGTTTGAAATACTTATACCAAATATATTGTCATAAGATCTTTAGATACGGCCAACACGGTACAAATATGTGAGACAGCATTAATGTCAGCCAGAGACTAATTGATACAGTTCTGTCGGGTGAAGTATAAATGATGTTTTCGTCTTCTGATGTCGTTATGGATAGGCGGCAACATCAAGATGATTGGCTATGCCAGTTCAAATGCTAACCAACTCATCAAACATGTTATTGTTATTAATTTTAAAGTAAATATTTAATGATCTAAATCAGAAAAATATAAATGTAACCCTTGTCTGGTGCCGAATGTGAGGAAGGGGCCACTGTGTATCTGTTACCTGGGCTGTTTCTTTCATTCAAAATCATGTTAATTAGAAAGAGATACAAGATTTTGTTTACGCATTACTATCAAAAAAGATATTCTTGGTATTAACGTTCGTCGTTAACACGCGCACTGGAGAGGGGTATGTTACTAACACGCACTGGAGGGGGGGGGGACTTTAGTGCAACCCCCCCCACGTGAGATCTCTGAAAGCATGATAGCTAGAACGTCAAAACTTACAGGGTAGGTAGGTGCTGTGATGATCTACATTCTCTGAAATTTTGGTGACCTTAGGTCAACATCTTAAAGGTCAAACGAGGTCATGAAGTCAAATCGGGCAAAATGTCACCTTTTTGAAGGATGTGACCTCTTGACGTCACAGGTCAACTTGCAATGTGTCTTAAGTTCCCGTTTTTGGCGGATGAAATCAAACACTGGGCTACAAATGCGTTTGAATCGTCCCCGATCTGACTGTTTGTCCGAAGATATCCTCCGCCGACCTCGATTCTGGCCACCATTTTGGAATTCAAATCCAAATAACTCAAAATTTGGCCGACCGACTTTCGATTTTGGGTTACGTCAAAACGGAATTCCGCTTATTGTGTTGCGTAAATTTTGCTCAACATCACTGCCTGCGCCGCTTTCGTTTTTGAGATATTTCACGAAAACATGTGGGGGCACAAAAGTGCACCCTCCCCTCCAGTGCGCCGTGTAACATCCGCAATGGACAAGTTGCAGGTACCTAACCCTCTGTTTTCATGTAATTGTTGCACGCATTAATTTAAAAGTATTTTAAAATTTGTAAATTTAATATAAAATTTCCCCTGAATTATCAGGATTTTAAAATAATTAAGTATATTGTAAGTAATTTACAATTCTGCTCTCTGATTGGTTCGTGAGCAATTTAAGCATAGTTCAGGCGCAAATGATAACTGAGTTAGTTTTTTAGCAGCTCGGTTGACAACATTAATTTTGTAAAATAGAGGTTCAACGCAAAATTCAGCATCACGTTCAATCGTCTGGAAATCAAAGCGACGTGAATAATGGCTTATTCAAGCAGATATCGCTCCTTTGAAATCAATGCAACTTTACTGAAACAAACACAAAACTAAAATGTGGAAATTCTAAACCTTGTGACAAATCATAATCTAACGGCAGCTGCAAGGCATTTTACGGATTGCTTACAGGCCAAACGGATCCTAGGATGATCAGATCTTTTTCCTATACAGCTCTGGACCCGGCAAGACGCTTATTTCAAGACAGCCTTGAGGGCACGATCGCATTTTGCAGGTATTCCTGGGGCAGTGTTTTCAGTGAGGGCAGCATCCGAATTTGAGCCCACTTAACAGCTTCCTGTCGGGTAACTAAACGAGTAATAGGTGTTTAGAAGAATCTCCAAGACCGGAAGCAACTAAAGACAGACGTGGGAACTGCAGCGCGGACCATCCCTGCCGGCAGGTAGCCATAAGCAGCTTGGTGAGTTGAGGTGGAGGGCAGAGCTGTGCCTCAGCCGAAACCGAGCTTACACTCAAAACCTGTTTTGAGAACTTACACATAATGGTATCCTTCGAGATACCTCCATAGTCTTAGGCGATTACTTTGCGCACTTTCCGCGGTTTGGAGACCATTTAGTTTTGCGTCGAGACCAAAAAAGCATGAGCTAGAGACAATAAAATGGTCTCCAGACAGAATGGTCTCCGTGACTATCTAGGGAGCAGAAAGTATGTCCCGACCGCAGGATCGAACCCGCAAGATTATTTTTGCAGTCAGGCTTTTGAGACGATAAATGGTCCTCCTGAAAACCTAAATGGTCTACTGAAAAACCTAAATGGTCTCCTAAAACCTAAATGGTCTCTTGAAACAGTAATGGTGTCCTGGTATGGAACTTATCCATGAAGATTGCATAACCATAGGCAATGGATGTGGCGCTGTATTATGTATTTACTATTCAAAATGATCACCAACAGGCCACATTCCACTAAAAAGTATTACTATTCAAAATGCTCACCACAGGCATTCCACTAAAAGGTTAGTCATAAGGTAAAACCAACACTACAACTGGAAATACTCCATCCCGTCAACCACCTTTATTCTACCACCCCTGTACCACCACAACGAACACTAACCACCCCCATTTTAAAACTGTACGCATTAGCCACTCACACGTCACATGCACGGTCCCATTCAATTCACCCCTACGTACGTACGCTCAATCACACATAGGTACACACATGGGCTCCGCCAGAGGGGGACGGGGGGACGTTTTCCTAACATTATTTAATTTTAACATTACGCCTATGGTCGTTGCATGGAAAAAAATCGACTTCAGAATGCCTCCCCCGAGCTTTCGGAAGGTGGCGGCGCCCTTGCGCATACACAAAACTGTAAAACATATTTTAATTAATGCATATATGAGCACGTACGAGACCCACCATCGCCGCTTCTCGTTAAATCGCAACATCATTTCGCAGGGCGGGTCTCCTCGAATCCTACCAAGTGGGATTGTAATTTGTCCATCTCATAATTTGTATCAGAGGCTCTCACTGTAGGTTACCCGAAAAAGGGCTGCCCTCTGGTACCAATACCTACCTAAGCTGTGCTCTTAAACGCAGCGCTGCGCGGCGAAACAAGCAACGTTGCAGGCATCATCCTAATCAAGCATTCTCCTTGGTTACTTTCGTCTTTTTCCCTTCCCTACCACAAGCTTCAGTAGCTCAGTGGTAGAGCGCTCGCTTTACATGCCAATGGTCCCAGGTTCGATTCCTGCCAGCGCTGCCATTTTTCATCTGAGAAGCGTGCATGGTTTCAGCTGTACCTTCTCCGCTGAGAAAGTTTACGTGTCGAGACCATGGCGAACCCTACATGGTCTCGAAACTTGTGGCTCTCTTGCAGAGATAGCTAGTGGGTTTCCGGAAGACCTCCTCAGAGAACCAATGCATGGTGTCCCGTAGGTTTTGAGTGTATCTTCGAACATGTGGACTAGAGGATATCAAGATTGAGCTTTGTGTTTGTGAAACTTACACAGCATAAATCTCCATGACATTTCTGAATAGTTTGGTGTGAACAGAAAGTCATAAGGAAAAAGCGTTTTAAAACCATTTATATTTGCCGCGGGAAATTTGGGAAAATAACATGCTTTTCCATAGGGATGCGCAATATTAATTGCCTAAATGAGTCACCACATCAAGTGCTTTATAAATATTAACTGATTACATGCAAAATATCTTCTCTGAATATTGGTCTGTATGCAAAATGATGTGTATCACGTTGATCAGCACATTTTTCTTATTATTTTTACACACATTCATCCAAACTACCTGCAACTTGTCCATTCGATATAAAGGCAATACAATGGTCTTTTATATGATCGTTCAACCAACATATATGACTACATATTGCTTAAGTATTCATTGTAAATAACTTAGGTTAAAAATATCATATGTAAGCTTATTTGCAAATTAATGATATCAGGCGTTGCTGGAATTATTACAAATGCTTCTTATGAATATATTAAGTCTCTTATAGTGTATCATTACTCTGTTTTGAAATTAACATCAGAGCAATAAGGGTTAAATTAAACACAAATAGCGTAAGAGTTTGGATCAAATGACATACAAATGCGTTGGAAGGGATCAGTTTTGGACTGTCACAACTCAACCCACCTGTAATTTGAACAGACGTGTTCTGATATCTCCTCCAGAAATACCCTCTCCTTATAGGGTCACGTTGTTGCCTCTTTAACTGAAGTGGAAATTACACTTTCTCTCTCTTTCGCTCAGAAATCCGACGTGTAAAATGAGTTACTTAGCTCAGCTCCCTGAGCCAATGAATTTCCACAAGCACTCGCACGCATTTCCTAAAGATAATAAACAAATGACTGCAGGCAGTCTAAGAAACACACACACGACAGCCATAGTTAACTTTACCAAGAAAAGGAGTTCCGATGTCGTCGTCTCTCTTTACTAAATGTTGATTATAGTTGACTTGTTTTACCTTTGCCTATACATTAGCCATACACTAGTCATACATATGGCTGCGTGAAGGTTTTCTCTACTGCCCAAAATTCCTTCATATGACGTCATCATTTTTTGTGAATTCGAGCACTGTTTGTGAGAAACAAGTGTCATTATCGTGTTTGGCAGCAATTACTTAATATTAAGCACCACAAGCGGCGTACATTTGAGAACTTTTGGGAAGGTGGCAGTGTCCCTTAATCAAAGACTATTACGTCATTTGTTGATCGATTAGTCACGGTAGGCATTTGTGCTGTTCAGTGTGAAGTAGTTCTGATAATGACACCAGAACACTGATGTCCTGGTCCCTCACTGCTACTGAAGTAGTCACTACACTGGTCTACAGTGATTGCATCATGCAGTGCGGGGTTGATACCTACGCTTCAGTGGCGCTCATGTAAGATTCATGCTGTCCCTGATAGCTGACATTCTCCAGATTAAGTCACCCTCTGAGGCCACTCTGGCTGCGCTGATGAATTTTGCCGCTATCTCGGGTTACCTGGTATCCTTGGAGGTTGAACTATGCCACCACAAACTTTAGGTTATGCATACACTAGAGTGGCGTAATTGTGTGAATCGCACGGCTGGTAGCTTAAATAGCCTGCCAGGTAATAGTTCCTCGAATCTTTGACGAGCTTCGGTCAACTCAAGTTCCTTGCATATTGAAGGAACTGAAGTTATAAGAACTTGTGTTTATGGTTAATTGACTTTACGGTAGCTTTCATTACATTAACACACATGTATGGTAGCCAGAAATATAATCGTTGCCTGGCCAGCCTGCACGTGCTACTACTGCGCAACAAACCTCTGTCGTCCAGGAGAGAAAGAGGGAGGACCATTCGTGACCCTCACCCCGTCCTCTCGACTCTACCCTCTCCTCCGCTGCTGCAGCACAAGCCCACCGCGACATACCCATGGTCACGGCGCCACTTCTGGCGCGTCTCACTGCACTGCCGTATTTGGCGCAGCGCTGGGCCTCTGTGGCGAATCTGCCGCGGTAGGGACGGGTCCAGGGGGGGGGAGGGGGGGGAGGCGCCGTCATGACTTCTGCTAAAATGGTTGGAAGTTGTCACACTTAAAATACACGACGACGTCGCTCGATGCGACATTTCAGCAGATTCGCTGGAAAGTGGAAGGGCGTTCAAACATTTATAAATATATATAATGGGAAGACTCAGTTTCACTTTGAACTTGGGTCACTCTGAATCATTGAATGGCAAATTATATAAGGCATCATGGAGTTAGGATTTCTTAAATCCACCGTTGTCTCTCTGTAATAGCATCCGTCCTCGGTCGTGATTTCTCTCTCTGAAGGTTCTCAGAACAGACAGAGGAGAAGGATGAGTAGGACTCCCGCCACCGAAAGTCGCTGAGAGTCGCCGATAGTCGCCGAGAGTCGCTGAGAGTCGCCGAGAGTCGCTGAGAGTCGCCGACAGTCGCCGAGAGTCGCCGACAGTCGCCGAGAGTCGCCGACAGTCGCCGAGAGTCGCCGACAGTCGCCGAGAGTCGCCGAGAGTCGCTGAGAGTCGCAGAGAGTCGCCGAGAGTCGCCGAGAGTCGCTGAGAGTCGCTGAGAGTCGCCGAGAGTCGCCGAAAGTCGCCGAGAGTCGCCGAGAATCGCCGAGAGTCACCGAGTCACCGAGAGTCCACAGAGACTCTTCGCGGCGTGTCTGCAGCCCCGTGGCCAGCGACAGACTAATGCCACGGCAAATTGCTATCGCTGACCCATATAGGACCGGAATGACCACCGACCGCACCCACACATGTGACTGAGGCGGGGCCCGCTGGCCGACACCAGTAGCTATACATAACCATTCAGTAGCTGCACATAGCTTCAGATAGTCTGCAATGCGTCAGAGCGGGCGGGCGCTGCTGTATGACGTGCAGTCAGTCTTCTCTCAGACGTCGACGGAGGAGGACGGTGCCGCCGCGGCGGTCCGCCGTTTGATCGCTTTCCGCCGGCAGTCGGGCACAGGATACAGGGTTTCGCCCGATCGTGGATTGGGCCCACATTTACGGGTGACGGCGGGGGCGGGCGAGTGTGAATGAGACAGCGAGCGCTTGCAAGAGACTGTGATAAACTTGGTACTGGCAACATTAAAATATCGAAGTTTATTGTGAGGTAGATCTCAGAACACGACACATGAATCATTGTCGTTTCCAGAAGATACTCTAACATTGTATCTAAGTGTTCACATCCATTGTATGTAACGAGTGTAGGAGTGTTAGGCACGTTGCGGAACCCGTTTTCTTGCGAACATTTGCTTAGGGGTGTTTTTCCGTGTTTTCGCGACTAAAGGTCTATGCTCCTTTTCATCTCAACCAGCTGGCAGTGCCACCATGATGGGTTGTGGCGGGGGAGGGCTAATGGCGTGGTATGTGCTAGGTGATGACTTTATGGATCAGTTATGGCTGTCTCTTGCTCTCACGATCATGGATTCGTTTCCGGTTGACTCTTTCGATTCTGATTTTAGTGTCTTCCGTAGTATTGTTGTGGCTTAGGCGACCGATTTACTAATAGAAAGGCCTTTACTGGGTATCTATAAAATGAACATATTTCGCACGATACCAATTTAGTGTTAGCTTTAAAGTGCAATCAACGAAAATTTGCATGGAATTGATATGCATGCAAATTCAGGGGCCGATCGATTGGAAGTCGTGATGTATTTCCGATATAAGGCGATTGCTGAGATGGCAATGACATAAGTCGCTGTGATTTGATCCGCTTTTATACAGCGGGGCAACGAAAAGTCTCATCGCACCCAACTGGATTGCCAACTGAAATCTCATATTATCGCGTTACGTAACATTTTTGTATCGGTGAATTATTATGCAAAGTAAGCCGATCCAGCCTGCCCGTGGAATTATCGCCCTACGCTGACGTTTGACTGACAGCTCGGACATTATCTCTGGATAACCTCATAGTTACTGCAGCCTATTATTGCTATCTGCCATCGTATTCTAGGCGAAATTTGCGCCAACTTGGAACGACAGAGAGCAACGGCATGGATGCACAATGTGCAATGCGGCGATGCGCACAATTTGCATTGCACATAGCATACATTTTTTCTTCTCATCGGGGTGAACTTTTCGTTATTTTCCCGGAGATAGATGACATTGTCCGATGATGGAGTGCGTTTTGCTTGATATAGTTGCCATGGTTACGAGCCGTCTGACCAAACAATGCATTTGTCAAACAGGATATACTAATGGACAAAGCCAATAGAGCTTATTGGGATTATCTGCTATATCCTGTCAGTATTGTCATGTGTTACGCCTGCGGTATTGATCAATGACCTATGCGATGCTATCCCCTGTGCAAGGGTCTGTTTCCGGTGAGAGCTATCAGGGTAAAAGGTCTTCCAGTTATATCGAACAATGGCAGCGACCCTGATTAATTACCGAAGCTTCATGCAAGTCAAATCGTATTCAATCGTTGGCACGACGAATTCATTTGGTCCAATCGAGCTGGTTAGTGGTTACTAAATTTGGCACGGGATCGGGCGTCCGCGATGCTGCCATGCAGGAGAAGCAGAGTTTAGTACGAGACTGCCAGACGGGGAATTTTAGGCACGCTCGGTGTGGCTGGTAAATGCTATGGCTGATTTTGTTGAACAAAGCTCTTGCCGGCTTTGATCGAAAATCCAAGAGGCAGCTACAGCAGTGTTTAAGTTGTGTTGGAGACACAAGTCCGTACGTAAAAGGTTCGATATCCAATAGAAGGTAACAATAAATTACAGATCATATTCACAGAGACGCAATGCAGGCTTCAAATTTAACTACGTTATGAAAATGGACTTACTCCACTACTCAGACAAACGCCACAGTCAGTATTCATAACGTATTTTGTCACACATTTGTTGTTCGTTTAACATTGAAGAGCAGATATATATTGCTGACTTCTTGTTTTGTGTATGTTTTGTAATGTTTTGTGTATGCATAGACAAAACATGAATGGCAAGCAAAAATATAAAAGTTGTAAAATAATAGTTAAATATTTTTGTCATTACTACTCGAAACGAGGACACCGGATCAAAAAATGAGCCGGAACCCGGGCAAATACTTCGTGTACCGTGATTTATGTGACATGGCATGACGTCCCGGCTACCAAATGACAGAATAATTGCCACTGGGAGGGCGCGGAAATGCCAGCGCCCACAAAAACACCGGTCAGGTCCGCTGGATTACCAGACCACGCAACACGCAACGCAATACCATGCCAGAAGTCCACACGCCCGGTATAGTATACATGGTCCCCGAGACAGTATGCGTGAGGATCCCCACCTTCCTTGTCCTTGGCTTGTGTCATATGGGGGTTTACGTGGGACCCACCACCTTCCTTGCCCTTGGCTGGTGTCGTATGATATCTGCGTAAGGCTTACCACTTTCTTGGTCCTTGGCTGGTGTCGTATGGGGGTTTACGTGGGACCCCCACCTCCTTGCCCTTGGTTGGCGTCGTATGATATCTGCGTAAGGCTTACCACCTTCCTGGTCCTTAGCTGGTGTCGTATGGGGATCTACGTGGGACCCACCACCTTCCTTTCCCTTGGCTGGTGTCGGATGGGGGTCTACGTGGGACCCACCACCTTCCTTGCCCTTGGCTGGTGTCGGATGGGGGTCTACGTGGGACCCACCACCTTCCTTGTCCTTGGCTGGTGTCATATGGAGTTTACGTGGGACCCATCACCTTCCTGGTCCTTGGATGGTGTCATATGGGGCCTGTGTGAGGCTTACCACCTTCCTTGTCCTTGGCTAGTGGTGTATGAGAGGTCTACGTGAGGCCTTCTACCATCCTTGTCCTTTCGTATTATAATACGAAACCAGTTAACCAGTCAGTTACGATAACAGTAACATGTAAAAAAGAAAGCAAACAAACAAGCTGTTGCTTCCCTTTGAAGCCATATCCAACGCATCGTGTTTCCGTCCTACCAAGCTCAGTCTCTCAGCTGCCCTGCCATCGACTGACCGTTGAGGAAATCCTGCGAGTGGCTTTTTTGTCGTATAATATTATACGACAGTCACAAATGGGGATGCGGGAAAAACGCAATGAAAATCAAGTATTTTTTGTCAAATTATGGTTACTGAGAGGATGTTAGTGTGAGGATACTTATTTATATTGTGTACAAGCACGAGCTCGAAGGATTTTTGTTTCCGGAAAATAAGATGTTTTGGTTTACGAAAGTATCCGTTTTCGTCGCAAGCAAGAACATTAAGAGGGCGGTACTTTTTCAGACTAGTTAGTAATGTTTGAATTTTATGATTCTCTTTACAAATAATAATCAAGATATGTATACATTTTAAAGGGATTATACGGGTTTTTCCCAGAATAATTTAGTTACATAGTAAAACGTATTATAAGCCGTGGTAGAAGCCGCAACGGTTAACCACACTTCTTTTCTCTATCGGAAAAATGCATCCTTCTTTACGTAAGACGTTTCAAAGTGTTCGGTGATGCCACCGCGTACTTTTTGCATACTTGCTGAGGTATAGACAAGCCGTTCTACTTACGCCACTTTATCGCTCTGTTCTTTATGCGCCGCCCAAGGATAGAGATATAAAAGTGGTGGACCAGTAATCCGATCAGTACTCGTTTATCAATACAGATCTTGAAAAATGTCAAAGTTTAAAGCTGATTAATTGCTGAAAATAATGGATAATGCGCAACGATAGGTCACTCTAATATGTCTTAAACGTGTTTTAAGCACATACAACTGCAAAAGAGTGCATTTCCTTCCAGGACGGAAACTCGTATAATCCCTTTAAGGAGCTTGTCTGATTTACTTATATAATATATATTTTTAGTTTAGTGGTGATAATATGAATTCAGAAGCATTACAGATCCTGGTATTGTCAGAGTATGATAGAAGGCTTGTCACTAATTGTCCTTAATACCCTCATTAGCGCATGTCTCGTGAGTCATGAGACAGTGTAAAGGAACTCATTCTTAAGAATTGTCAATTCACTCATTCCAATCAATCACTTTTACCGGCAACTTGCGATGGGGAAATGACGTAACTGCCACATACAGTATCAACCTATATGGCAGTAGCTGCAAGTCCACTTGTTATTTTTTCCTTTGAACTTTGAACTTTGTTGAATCTCGTGAGCTAAAAAGAAAACAAAGCACTTGCGACGGAAAAGCTTCCTGTTGACAATGATCAAAGGACATAATTTAAGGTGGACTGAACAACACACCAGCTTCTCTATCCTTTGTGGCTTCAGTGTAAAAGGAAATTGCTAGATGCCTAGTTAATAATGCGGCAAAAAAGCTCCTTGTGGTACCTGCTACGTTACAAGTACAGCTATAGATCATGAATCAATGTGAGGACCTTCCAAGCCAGCAGGGTAATTCTGAAAAAGCCCCAGGCAACGGTTTCAATCGTATCTCTTTCAGAATCAGAAATATACGACTGCTTAACTTCCGTGTAGGATCTCATTCGAGTTCATCCAGTTGCATTGCAGCTTAATCTGACCAAAATACTCTTTCGATGCTGATTTGTAGGTACTCGGTGCGTTTATTTTTTCGACAAAAAGCCACTACAAGTCAATTATGAACAGCAGGTGAATGCTTATGTCTTTTATCCATCTTAACTTGGTTTGAACAGAATAAAATCATAATTTTTCTTTCTCTCAGGTATATATATATATATAACCATTTAATAAAGTATAATGAATGGATCAGATCAACCAACTTTTATGTTTGTAGTACACAATTTTGTATTTGGGGCAACCATTTTGCCAACCATTTATTTGGCAGTGTTGAACCACGATATCGCCACCACCAATGCGAAGAGTTTTCCATTTCAAGCTCCGAATAGGTTCATAACTTTCCGTTTTCAAATCCTACAACTGTTTCACCAAGTGGCGAATTGGCCAACTTGGTGTCGGAGTCTTTCACCATGTCCGCGGCTTGCCGTAAACAGAGCTCTTTGTCGCTATCATAAACCTCCGCTGAATGACGGTGGTAAAATCAGGCAACAAACACTGAAATTGATAAGCAGAAAACCTGACAGCTTTGCGACCAGAAAACACGATAACTGATAACTGTTTACATGTGCAGAATACCCTCGCAAAAACGCAAGCGTTTCCAAACACTTTTTCATCGTAGTTCCACAAAGAGCATGTTGTCTGTGCTTAATTAATGTGTTCTTCCCCGGAAAGTAATGCGTTTTTAGCTCAGAACATACCCTGTTTTATAAAGAAGCACGGTTGTATTCGCACTCTTCACCTGAACTGAGATTTGTTGATCATTGTTATGGTCAATCAGCGCCAAGCACGGCTGCAATGACTACGGGTCAAACCAATCAAGGTCAAATGAGAGGTCAGCTGCCTAACATTAGGAAACTAAGAACGTTTGCAAGGAATTGCTGTTATGTTATGTCAATCACATCAAGACTTCTAGACCAACAGTCAACCGATCTAATATCCAGTGAAGACGAATTATTTTTGCAGGGCACAAGGCGACATACTCATTATCTGGTATGACATCACACAAACTTGACGACATATAATACGCCAAATTGCATCACACGTGATGTTATTTTCAAATCTATCCAAGCATGTATAAGTGTTGTTGTTTACATATTGCTCGAATAATGGTTACCTCGCTCTCTGTGTTCTGTATTAAAGTAAAAAGTTGTCATATCCGAGACTATAAACCTGATATTAGTGGAAATATAAATTAATAATTTTGTGTTCACTTACCGCTACAGCCTACAGAAGAAGATTGAACCTTAAAGGGATATGAAAAGGAATATATTTATCATTAAGACAATGGGATGGGTAGGGACGCGTCTCCCCAATACTTTCTGATTTTAACATTTTGCCTAAGGACGTTGCATGGAAAGAATCGACTTCAAAATGCCTCCGTTCCTCCCCCTCCTTTCGGAAAGTGACGCCGCCCTTGTGTCCATGCGCTTCGCTACAATACCATTTTTACTGGGGGATTTAACCCTTACGATAGTCATCATTACTAACGAACACTCATAGCAACGAAAAGGATTCTCAACACGAAGAAGAACGCCCCACCATTCCTGGTATTAGCGCATGTCTGCCTGGTGCTCATCAATCCTCGCCCTCCGATATTATCTGTCATTCAGCTGCGAACACTGCTGCTGACTGGGCTATGTTCGGCTGGGTCAGCGGCATTCGCGAGTGGTGTTTTCCACATGCCAATCCAATATCCGCTGGTGGTCTGGCAGAGGGCGTCCTAATACCGGCCGACACGCGGCGACCTGGTGATGCCCCGCGGGCATAACTCAACCGCATGGTCATGTGCCAGGAGCGGCGCCAGGGAACAGAATCAGGGAGGGGGAACTGGCGGCAGATCGGTGGTCCCAGTTATCTGCGGTTTTGATGAAGTAAAAGCAAAATACAGGAGAGGGACGAAGAGGAAAGAGAGAGAGAGAGAGAGAGGAATTATGAGGAGGAGGCCGCTAGTGGAAATGGAAAAAAATATAAAAAATGTACCCGACTTCACGTGCCTTGTCGCTTGACGCGCCTCTGCGGGTGGTGACGTCACGTGATGAGCCCCTGGCGCGGCGGAAGCCGGTGGGAGTTTTAATGGAGAGGGAGGGGCGGGGCACACAGGACACCGCCTGGTCAGTGACAGAGGGGGGGGGGAGGGCGAAACGAGGTCAGCGCGAGCCGCGCGGTCAGCTTTGAAGAAGATAAGTTGACACATTTGTCGGGAGGTTGTCTATGTGTGTGCCGTGTGCGCGTGTGTGTGTGAGATGTGACTCAGCTGACAGAATGGGGACGTTAATCTGGTGAGTCGCAGAGCTGTCAAACGATTGGTCTTTACCGCTACTGGTGAGCAAGGACAAAATAACTGAGCTATGTAATGGATGGTGTTCTTGATGTTCCTACGTAAATGCTCAATGCATTTGTTAGGTGGCAAAGAGGAATAAAGATTATTTTCGTTACACATTGTTTTCACAAATTTGTATCGCACACAATCTTAATATTGACTCCTCTTAGATATAGATGTATTGTGAAATACATCTATATCTTACATTGCAGTCTAGCACGTGTAGCACGTGTGCACCATCAACACATGAATAAGAGCGAGCTCGAAGGCGCTCGCTCGTCCCTCTGTGGTATATGTGGCAAATAGGAATATAAATGAGCGGCCCGACCCGACCCGTGGCGACGCATTTTAAAAAGCTCATATCTCTGCAACAGCACGTCCGATTGACAAGCGGACTTATTTGCTGAGCAGCCCCATCCAACCTACCTTGTTCGAGACCAGTGTCGACTCATGTGAGTGACTACCGCTGCGCGTGGTGCATGTCGCGTGAGAGTGTGTTGAAATGCGTTTTCTCATAAAAAACTCAGCAACGACTAAGCATATTTTACGAAATTTGGAGTGCGATTAGGGACCTCTCAGCCGCCACTTTCACATAGGTCAGTGGTATTGTAGCCTCTGCTCGTGCGCACGTGCGCACTCTTTTTGTATCTCAGAAACTACTTGCCCGATCAGTTGAAATTCACCACACATTTCCATCGCGCTCGATCGTTCATCGCCAATAGGGCGCCTTACTGGTTGGCGCCTTATTGGAGAAACACAAAGCGAAGCACCAGCAGCTATGCATTGCTACCAGCTGAAAGGCAAATATCTCGTTGCTTTAATGTTAGTCTGGCAAGCGAATTCAAGTACTTTCAATATGATAAACTGCGCATCCATTGGTAGTATAAATCACCGTCTTACATAGCATTAATATACACTTCGCCGGTGCATTGTCAATGATTTATTATTACTATTGACTCCCCAACACTCCCGACACTGCCATATTGGTTGATCGTATATGCACTCCGCAACGGCAGCGCTTCTTTATACAGATGAGTCCATCGGTCTTCTAAAAAGCATCATTCATTTCAGTGGAGTAGTGACGGAAGCCTGGCTCCTGCCAACGCCAGCAGCACCCAACGACCTGCTGATGTTGACAGCTGGCCAATGTTGTACCACTGTACCTGCCAAGGTATTGGCCGACGGAAAAGAGATATAGTTTGCCATGAGCTGCGGAAACACATGACACTCTGATGGCATATATGACCGCAGCAGGTTTGTCGTAAAAAATATTAGCAATCCACACCAAATAATGTATGATAATATGAGACAGAATCTCCCTCTCGTTCTTGGGTGTTCACGTTGTTTTCTGCAACTATTTTATTTTGTATCTCAGGATATAATTTGTTATGTCACGTAATGCGTGATATTCTATAATGCTAAGCGCGAAACATGGTGAATACCTACAAATAAGGCAATCCAGAAGGCACATTATGAACTCAAAATGAAGGTGACTTGCGACTGCTGAATCGGATCAATGCCTGAACAAACAGACATTGCACAATGCACATATGTACTGTTCCGCTTATTCATCGCAGTAGTGACATGCAGCAGTGACTCTATACCACGCGGAGCCCAGCAGTCCTCATAGCTTTTGGCAGGAATCCAGCTGCGTGTCGTCGCTGCTTTGGTGGCGGGGTCTCTCCGGTCACGTGACAGGGGAGAGCTGCCAGCAGCTGAGCTGTCCCGGCCGTTCAGCTGTTTACCCAGGGTCAGGTGCGGCAGGGACCGGCACACAGGTAGACAGGTAGGTAGATAGGGACGGGCACACAGGTAGACAGGTAGGTAGATAGGGACGGGCACACAGGCAGGTAGACAGGTAGACAGGACGGCAGATACAAATTGACTGACTGACGGACTGACGGACTGACGGACTGACGGACTGACGGACTGACGGACTGACGGACTGACTGCATGGCGATAAGAAGTCGGATCGTCGGGGTTTGGAACTGATTGGTCGGTGCCTGAGCTTAAGCTGGCGGTGTTGGCTGCTGGCTGAGACCGTATCACCTCAGACGGAAACTCTCTGAACTGTGCGAGCTAAAGCCCTTGGTGGACGCCAAAAAACGGGAACTGTTCCAATAGTTCAGAAACGTCGATGGATCTGGCAAGATCTAGACTGCAGCATCATCAGCTTGGTGGAGATGGTGGAGCAGATGGAGGACGAGATGTCATGCAGTGCGATCGAAGTTAAAAGAACCAGCTGGTCATCTGATTCTGAGATACTGAGGGCCAAGCTGACGCCGGGAGATAAAATCGAGCATATTGTTAAACACAAAAGTGAAGATGGAGCATAAAGAAAAACGCAAATTATAGTCTTGCTTACTAACGTATTAACAAATTATTAACTTATTAACTTATTATTCTGATTAACATTACTAAGCGGTAATGTCTTCCTGGAATGTAACATGTGCGTTTTCTAGTGTAATTTATCACGTTATTTGATTATGCTGAATAACTTATGATTTGCGATCTGAGACAAAAAATGTTGGGTGGTTTATTTGGGGCATGGCGTACATTGATAAGCGGGTAAGCCTATCTAATGAACATGTTTGACGTTTCCTGTAATTTATTAGTTCAAGGTGCAGTTTTTTTTAAATATTGCTCAGTGAACTTAAAACAGGAATTTGATCGAATTTCCTTTTGATCGATGTGTTATTACTCAAATATTTATATATGACACCGATATAATGCGTGCGTGGTTCGTCACTTTGGCTACCGTTATGGATGTCCATTGGCATCCACATGGACGTCATGAACATTACGAACGTCATGGGAACGTCATGGACGTCATGGACGACTTGGCATCGGCAACGAATGCAATGTGCAAAGTTGGCACATTCAGGGCTTTATCACTGAGCTACTGATAACAAGTTTAGTCATTGGCCTGGCAAGCGAAAGGAATCTGCTCATATGTGATCAATGTGTAAGACACGATGGTGAGTTTTCATCGCATCTTTATAAAGATAATGGTCGATGACGTTTCGCGAAGCGTCCGAACTTTGATAATTGCCTTGCGTTTCTTTCGTTCCATTTAAAATACTTCCATTCTCTGTCGCTCAATATCAAGGGAATGTTGGTTTACTTAATAAAGCACATTTTTAGTACAGCGCAACAAAGTATGCGGAAAGTAATGATGTGATCGTCTTTCTAAAAATATTAAATAATGATACGTTTAACCAGTTTACAATACAAAATAATTAACTCAAATATAGTTAAAACTGAGTCCTATTCATATGAAATACCTCTGCAAACATGTCTTTAAAACAATCGTTACATAAAATCCAGGAAAGCTTGTACTTCATTCACGAGCTCTTCGCAATGGTTGCATTATAAATCTGGTATATCTTAATCCGGCATCCACCGAAAAAAAGCGAAGTTTTGTCATTAATGTGACACGTAAACAGACCTAATCAGATGATTGTGAGTGACTCTGTTTGGGTGTGGGGCTCGCTCGGTACGGATGGATTTTGCCTACATTATTGGACGCAACCATCAATCATCACTTCTTTTATGATTGGCGTCATCGCAGCTGCAAAACGCAATTCATTTTATTATTATCTTCTTTTTTTCCGAATGAAATTAGCACAACCCAGCACGCAGACTGCCGTAAGAACTTAATCGTGTTGTTTCTTCTTGCATCTTTTTCGACACCAGACAAAAAAACAAGTTGAAATTGTGAGCCATTACATTGTCCTCCAACAGCCTGTAGTGCAGGCCACTGAAGTTGATCGTACATCTGTGAAGTTTATCGTGTGTTTCTTGCACAGAAAGACAGTTATAAGTAACGTCTTCAGCAGCATTGCCATGAGTTTGCATCAATACGAAAACAAAATAATGTACAAGAAAAAAACATTGTTATGATGCATATTCAGCTCCAATAGAACCAACAGGAACCTTTTTTACCTACCAAGAACTGTTTGTCCTTCAGTATATAGCTCTGATACTGCGCATATATCTCGAGTTTGTGTAGAAAAAGTTCAACAAACTTACCTGACTGGACTCATACCACCACATGCCAACTGAATATACCCTATTCGAATACAAATGACCACATAAATCCACTCTTCTCTCACAGCCCCAAAACTTCTCCCTATTCCCCTGGCGGACAATGATTCAGCCGTCGCCTGACCAAAATCACCGCCCGAGGCGTTTCCTGGGCAGACCACAGGTGGCCGTTTCTCGGTACGGTATTCCAAGCATGTTCCCTGGCGCCGGATGGCGCGGCGGCAGATGCGCTAGCCGGGAAGTTTCGCATGCAGATTCGGCCGCACCAGCCTGACAGAAATGGTTTTCTAAGTGACGTCAGAGCGGGGAAATAAATTACATCGAAAATTGCCTCTCGCGCGGGATGAAAAGAGCCGGAAATCGAAAGTGTCCGTCGTAAAAGCTGAAGTAGTCTTCGCGTAACTGCGTTAAGTGGATGCGGGTGCCTATTCAAAGACATTGAATGGAGGTGGCAACAGCTGCGCGATGTGGGACGTTGCGGGAAGATAAATATGCTGCGGAAATTTATTACTGTACTTGAAAAAGCCATAGGCACCCTCAGCAACCCGCATACGTTTTCAGCAGCAGTGCAAATACTGTGCTTCAGCCTTAAGAGCAGGGCTGGTATAAAGTGCAAACATGATACATAAGGTGGTGTGCACCAGAAAATAACCTTTCAAGTTTGCTCCGGGACAGAGAAGGCCATGCTGCACAGAAGCTATTTACTTTTGGCCCATGGACAGGGCGCAGGGGTCCCTGGCTAGACCGAAAGCGCCCCTTAGTGAGTGAGAAGGGCCCTTAATATTCTGAATGGGCCCTAGCCATCACAAAGGGGCCCCTCAGGTCANGTGTCGTGTTATTTTTTCTAACACATAGACATTATCTTTACTTGTAGGAGGACGGTTTGATTTTTGGAAATTTATCGGGCAGAATAATATGGACACATGTTGTCATGCGATCTGCAAAATGATTTATCAGATACTATTCAATGCTAATGTGTCGAAACTACATTGCATTTCGTAATCATGATAGGCATAATACAAATTTGGTTGGCGAAACACGGACAGACAGACTTTCTTTAAATAGTAAGTTAGATAACCTCAGATGACCTTAGCTGACCCTGTAGACGCTACTGAGTAGATATTCCGCCTTGGTCCTTCTCCTGGGTCATCAATAATAACCCATAATACAATTATCTAGAAGGAATTGGGCTGAGGTGATGCGAAAAAAAACATTCTGAAGGAAAATATTGTTTCATTTTCTATTTGCTTGTAAGAGGAGGAGGTCACGACATTGAAACGACCTTCGGTGCCTGATACATAAAATCGGAAATGATCGAATTGTAAGCATGTATCAGCTTATGAAATCACGTGAGTTTCAAATTATTCAGTCAAACATTGTAGCTTTGGTACGACCGCAAACGTTTTTGGGAGGTTGGGTGACTTCACGTGAGCTGGTTATTTGACCTGAGATGACCTCAGGTTAAAAGACTCGAGATGGTTTGCGCGGTATAATGGGGGCAGAAAGAACGTGCGAAAATGGCGGCGCTCCGTGCCACCGTTTTTGATATGTCCCAAAAACCTATTATAGTGAAGATAGTGTTAAGATAGTGTTCCAAACACCTAACGATAGCGCAGATTAAAAACAACATGTATCCGTTTCAAGCGTTTTAATGACAAGTTAAGTTCAATAAATCAAAACAACATATTTAATATATAGCACACAACTCTCTTCATGCTTCGAATATTGTAGTTTTGAGGAATGGTACGGGTCTATGACACCTTTGTTGTGTGATTTACGTAAAGCTTGCGCCGCATGCAGTATCCTATCTCGCTGACGTTCGGCGTGCATTTCTTGTTGCCAAGATTTAAGACCTTTAAATAATCGGAAATTATTTAGATGCTGCAACTTAAAATCTATAAACAAAATATAAAATACTTAGTTTGAATATTGATCCTTCCGTACGTCTTTAGATCGGTATATCAAGTGTTTGATTGAATATGAGTTTGTTATATCTTCGTCACGGCACATTGCTGTTTGCATATTTAATATTACATGAATTTGTTTTATAGCTGATTTGATATATCTTCTTTGTGTGACAAGGGTTACGCATTTCTGCGATATTGTGCTTAAATATTTTAGGAAAAGTTACATTAAGGCATATTGCCTGGTACAAATGGTCATATCTGATTCTGTTTTTTAATCGTTTAATGTGTAGGGCCATTTTAACGTCAAGAAGCACTTGAACGAGCGAAAAATGAACAGTCGTTGTTTTGGGTGCTGTAGTGGGAGGAGGTACAATGTCTTTCCATTTGGGCACCCACAATCATTTTCATAAAACCACACCCCTGCTGTAAAGGAAGTGTGCCTACCCACACTGGTCATGTGGAGTTGTTGACTGGTCTATAGAACACAATTTTATGAATTTAGCCATTACTTCATTTCTCACGACACTTCACATCTTAGTTGCTGGATAATTCAAATTTGCCATATCAGCATGACAATCACAAAATTATCGGTATTACGCCAGAGGAAGGCTTTTATACTGGAATGCCTTGCCGTATATAATTACAAGCTTAGCGTAGATCGTTAGGTGGTCTCTAATTAGAAAACAAGCTTCGCTGCCGCGCTGGCATAGATAGCAGCTGCCGAACAAAGCCTCGATAACTATTTTACATTGTTCGTATGGGATTTCTTGTCTTACTATTGATGCACCATTATATATATCATCTCCTTTATTTTGTTTAATAGTGGCGATCTGTTATGGATATCGAAACAAAACAGTACACAAAACATAATACAAGTAAACATTTAGCTAAAGGGTCTCCAGACATGAATTATATCGTATCCAATAATCAAACCGATAGTTTCTTACCGTAATACAAATATATTTAACATTCCAAAAGAGAAGACATACATCCTTCATGTCCTTCATTACTGTGTGCAACAGCTTTCGTAACAAAGCTACCATATGCATGACGTCATACCACGGATAACGGATATACAGGAGGCGCCACTCCGACGTTTTTGGCGACCGACGCTTTTGGCATGGCTTATACAGAAGCCAGTCAGACAAGTGGCGATAAGCTAGATGCTTGATGCTATTTGACCAGCTAGAGGCTATTTAAATTTGCACATAATTATATTTAAATCGACACAAAAGTGAGCCAACGTCACATTTTAACGCATGAATGGGTCTCGTAGATGTCATAAGGTCCAGGCCTGAAGGGGGCGGCCCAGCGGCTTTTCCTGTCTGAAAGAAATCGGCCGGGCGAATATGGCAGCACTGTGTAGTCGCCGACAGCAATGGTGAAATCCGAGGAGTGGCGCCTCCTGTATATCACTTCTCATTGTCATGAAGTTTGTTATGGTCATGAAGGAGAAAAGAGAAACCTGCCCATTTTTTGACGGATATCCATCTATTGTCCAAACAAATGTCATATTCAATTTTCAGCTCAAAATGCCCCGTATGTAAATTTCAATACGAATTTCAAGATGATCTATTCCCTTTAAGTCACTAGAATCGTCTAAAATGATTATGTCATATAATTGGCAGCGGAAGCTTTGTATCTATAGCTCTCTAAAGCTCAGCAATGACGTAATTATCGCCCCCTCCAATATCAATTTGCATAAAGTTAAGTTATTTTTCGCAATAAAAATATCACCATCGTTTTTAGCAGAACTTCTTCATATTTTACATTATATTTACTTACTTTATTTTTAAGTTTCGAACACAATACGTGCATTTGGCTAATAAGACTTCTCTGCTGGAACTTGGAAGTTCCTAAAAATATTTTGGTGCGAACTGCCGTCTGCCCAACGATTTCGTTATCTCCACGACGGGTCGTTAAAGCCAATGCAAAAGATAAACTATTGAATGGCTCGCATCCGTCAATGTCAAACGCCCGGAAGACGAGCTTGGGCTCCACCACAGCTAGAGCTGCCTCCCGCTGGCACAGCCTCACGACTCTCCTGGCCCGGAAGACGGGCTGGGGCTGCCCCCGGAGCTGGGGCTGCCCCCGGGGCTGGCATAGCTTCTCAGCTGGTCAGCCCAGCGGGAGAGTCTGACAGCCGGCACACGGGGCTGCCCCCGGGCCCGGGGCCGGGCCGGGGCCGGGGATGGCCCGGGGCTGCCCCCGGGGCTGGCATAGCTTCTCAGCTGGTCAGCCCAGCGGGAGAATCTGAACAGCCGCAGCGACATTCGTCTCGAATGGAGGGGTCACTACATACTGATATCAGGCTGCTCAGACTTCATTAAGGGAATTGTTTTCACATTAACATAATATTCTGATTGAAGAATGGGCCAGTTGTTGGATTTCCATTGAAATTAAGTATTTGTAGAAGTTAAAACAACCCACGAGGTCTAATCGAAAGTAATTTGAGTTTGGTTTTGACATCTGCAAAAAATACTAGGCCTAGTGTATTAAGGGTAGCCTCTTAAGCCGATGTCGTTCATTCCTTTTTATCAAATGTTTGAGTACAGTAAGACTTGTTTTTACATTTGGGCTATACATTAGCCATACACTAGTCATACTATTGCAGCGTGATTTTTGTTTCTATTTTTAAAATTCTCTTCATATGACGTCATCAGCCGCAAATACTAAAACTTAGTTTTTCATGAATTGAGCACTGTTTGTGAGAAACAAATGTCAGAATCCGTGTTCGGGGCAGCAATTACTTCATTATTTTGTGCACTCCACATCACACGCGGCGTACATTGGGACAACTTTCAGAGTTTAAGTGAAACCATTCCCTTTAACGAGGATAGCCTTCTGACACGTTGGCTAGGTTGACACGAACAGGTTCTTGAGTAGTGAAAACAAACATAGCATTTTTGTAAATAAGGGAAATATCAAGTGGAAGCAAGCAATAAGAAGCAAAACATTGCTTATTGCCTTAGAGGCTGTTTGCTATGGCGTTATATGGAACTCATATTGCGTTCTTTAACTATATTCCTTCACGTCCTTCCTCACATCTCTCTGGCTTCCTTAATCAATTCTTTGCTTCTTAGAATTGGTCTTGTCCAGACAGTAAATACACTGTTGCTGTAGGTCTCCAAAACATTTACAAACTAATCGTCGCGTCCATCAAGCTATAACATCAAGCCCTCCTCTTCCGGAAATCAGACCGAGCCGTGCGAAAGTCAGCAACAGCTACCGTTGGGTGAAAATGCGTGTAAAAAGCCTCGGCGCCACGGCGCGAGCGCACGCGCCTTTTCCCCCGCATTGTCGCCGGCCGGCTGTCACTCGATGTGGCCGCCGAGTGTGACCAATTAGTGGACTTTGTCGCGCGGCGACGGGTGCGGCTTCTGGGCCGGTGTGACCTGTCGGTAGGCCAGCAGAGCGGCGACAGACGCGGTGGCGACAGGTGCCGGTCTCCGTCGACATCCTGCCGGCAGCAGCGGCTGACGTCATGAGTCGGGCGCTTCCCCTGGTGAGTAGAATGGGGGACCTTCCGCAAACTGCAGCGGGAGGCTGCTGTTCTTCCGAGTCCTAACGCGTACCAAAAGTGGCCGCACAAAGGTTGAAGTCTGAATGGTAGATTTGTCTGTGAATCATGCTCTAAATTGCTACGTTCCGTTCGGGAAGATTAGTTAATGTTCTATCCAGTGTAACCTTACCAAACAAGTATTTTTCAGACGTTTTTTGCTTTTTATATGGTACTATTGGTTCCAAAATAAACGTCCCACTAGGTTGGCCAGCACAACAGTTAAGAGGAAAATATCGCCTTGGGAAAAGTATATGGAATGATGGAGATGAGTGCCCAGATGGGTGGCACTCATCTCCATCATTCCACATACTTTTCCCAAGGCGGATTTTCATTTAACTGCTTTGCGGCCAACCCAAGCGGGACCAATAATACCTACCTACACATGCATTCATTTATTTTAGCAATCTTGTGGGCATGAATGTTACTCCGGCACTGCAGGGGGTTTCGCGCCCGAACACGAACTGCAGGGGGGGGTTGATTTCCGCCCCCCGTGAATCTCAACTAGGTAAAAAAAACCGTAGCGACAACGGAACACGGCAATTGTATAGCTCTCGGCAGTTCTTATCGAAAGTATTTCAGTCTTTTTCTTAGATCAGTCAACAATTGAGGTCACCAGTGGTCACAAAAGGTCAGATTTCGGTTTTTAAGGACCTTTTAGAATCTTTTCAGAAACCCCCGATTAATCTCTTCGGAAAACTATGATAGCTAGGAGAAACGATTAGAGAAGCAACGCGATAGCTATTGAAATTTGCAATCGCACACAGGTCTTCAAAATTGAGCTCAGACCAATAGTTTAGGCTCCCAGAGGTCATGAAAGTCAAAATACCTGTTTTTAAACAAAACAGTTTTTCGTGAATAGCAATGTCAACCTAAGAAAGAATAGGGAGAACATTTTGAGCCATCGTGTTTGTCTCATTGATGCGCTTTGAAACATATATACGGTGACCTGGTAAGGTCACTTCAAACATTTGACCTCAGGTCAAGGTCATTTGGTGACCCAGGTAGGTCATGTTGCATATGGGGCAACGCGGCTAGGATAGACGAACACATTGGTGTCAACTAATCGTCTCTATCTCTTTTCTATCAAGAGTTATTAGCAAATCATTTGCTGATGACCTCAGATGACCTCAGATGACCTAGTAGAGATCACTGAGCAACAATTTCACCTTGATCATTTAGAATGAGCTAAAATAGCATGATTATGAAAGAATTAGCCTGATCCAAGCATATTTTCTGAAGGGAAGCATTTGCCTTATTTTTCCCATTCACTTATAATGGGGAGGTCGGATATTGACCTGACTTTTTGGTCACCGTACGGAAAATCCGAGATAAACGAATTGTAGGTTACTGATATTCTTATTTAATCCCTGCAAGTTTCAAAACTTTCGAAAAAGACTGTGGCTTTTAGCACGAACGCAAAACATTTTTTGAAGGTGAGGTACTTTGACAAAGGACTGTGACCTGACCTGAGATAGAAACCTCAAGTCAAAACTTTTCCAAAGTGTGTGTAATTGATGCCCAAACAGGTGTAAAAAATTTGGCGGCGCTGCGCGCCGCCGTTTTTGCGCTACTTCTGAAAAACTTGAGAGGGGGCGGAAATCAATCCCCCCTGCAGTGCGCGGGTTAAACAAGGGTATAAATACTGAGTGGTACGGCAATAGAAAATAAGCGCCCGACCCATGCCCTCCCAGAACCAATTACATGAACAAACCCAATCTTTCAAAACAAATACATCATACACACAAAAACAATGTCAACAAACTATCAGAGCGCTTTGGTCAAATTGATACAGGCTGGCTGCATTCAACCACTAAGTCATTCAACCACCAAACACACACTAACAGCACTAATTGATCATTCATATACAAACACCATTAACAATAGTATTTCACGAGACGGAAAGTTTGAAAATGATAAAGTTCAGTACCGTTCTTTGTTATCCGGGCAAGTTTACCCCGGATCATTACTCCTTCCTTTGAGAGACAACCAGCCTGATTACAAGTTAACCGTCCGTATCACACGGCGATAGAGTCGAAGCAGATCTGCCGTCTCAATGCTTCCTCATTCATCTTAAATTCCTGCTTCTGCTCTGTAACGGCTGGGCAGATTGTGCGCAAATTTTGTGTGCGGTTAGGGACCCCTCAGCCGCTTCTTTTTGCATTTCAGAAACTACTTGCCCGATCGAGTTGAAATTCACCAATACATTTATTTCGCGCTCAGCTCGTTCATTGCCAAGCTACGGCGTCTTACTGGTTGTATTACTTTAGTATGCGCCACCAGATAAAAGCTTCTAACACAAAACGCCACTGAAGAGTTTCGAAATTATTTTGCTTGGGATGTAACATATTTATTGAGTGCTCACCATGGGTAATGAGTAGGTTTACAAATTAATGAGCTTTCCCTCGTCGTCAATGAAAAAATCAAGGCAAAATATTATTAACGAGCGAAGGCGAAAGACGCGGGAGCGAGTCCTCATTTGATACCGGATTTTTCTCACATATAAGCGGCGACCCGACCCGGCCCCGGCCCGGCCCGGCCGGCCGGCCCGGCCGGGCCGGCCCAGACCGCGACGCTGGTCAGAAGCTTATATCTTTGAATCCCGCATCCGATTGACAAGCGGTTTTTTCGCCCATCTGATAGCCCCACTCAATGCATTATGATTATTTACATGTTTTTTTCTCATTTGATGGGTCAGCATGGCGCGTGAACGGGCGCGTCAGGGGTTGTCCAGAGAGATTATCCTGCTGTAGCCTGAGAAACGGCTGGGCTTAAAGCTAAATTTGATGTGAGGCTGGAAACCACACCACTGGCAATGTTGCACAGGTAAAACTCTGGGTCACACTGCACGTGCGCACGTGCACCCCTGTTCCGTCACGAAAATTACCTGCAAAAATCGTTGCAATACCGGACCTATATCTCGGCAACCAAAAGTCGCAAAGACACGGTCAAACAGCCGCGTAGAGAAACGAATCCGCCCAGCGTATGCACTTAATGTGTCGATCAGCGGCGCGTGGAAGTGCAAAGTATGGGCTATATAAGCGCAGAAATCATAGTTTTTATTGACGTCTTCACAATTTAAATCAGTGCCTCAGCACCTATGGGACGTGAAGCCATGAAACAAACACCATCTGTAAGACCAATGTACGTCTCTAAAAATGATGCAAAAATTGAGGTTGTAATGCAGTATTTCTGTTAAAATCTGCTGTAATATTAATAATTATATAACATTTCCTTCATTACCCGCCGTAGCTTCAAAACCAAAGGTGGCTAGACGATAAAAATGATGCAGCTGTAAAGCGCAATCAAATCATCTAATAGCCACCACAAAAAGGTTTTTGCCTACAAACATGAAGCCTATAATTGCAAAACTAAAATAACGCTGCAAAACTATTTAGTTCAAAAGTATCGATTTAAGTTCGGATGTATTTGCGACGGCAAAACAACCATAGCGAAAATAATTAAAAAGCTGCCTTTGCACAAGACGAACCCTCCGTTGGGGGTGATAAATTGACCGCGGATTTATTCGGACTCGCTCGTCCTTCGCCGTTTAAGGCGTCTTACTAGTATTATAACATTAGGGTGAATTTTCGGCCACAGGCCATTGTCATACATTAAAATGAATTGGGATGTAACATGCATTAAAATGAATGATGAAGGGGGGGGGGCGAAATGCGCCCACTCCTCCGTGTTTTCAACGGTAGCAAAAAACGCCGGCGCACAGCGCCGACGTTTTTTGCATGCGTTCTAAAATGAACTACCCCCATTATGTGCAAATCTTAGGCTTTGGGTCATTTTAGGTCAGGTCACCAGACCAGGTCACGTGATAACATCATCTCGAGAAAATGTTTGGTAGTATGCAGACTGCAGACACAGTTTTGAAGCAATCGGTTTCAAACTTGTAGTATGTCATAAGGTCATAGATACCTACAATTTGTGTATCTCGGATTTCTTATATTGGTGACCTAAGGTCAGGGTCAATTTGGTAACCACCAACATTTGTTTGTCAATAACTCTCGACAGAATGAAGATAAAGACGTGAAAACTAAACCATTGTGCTTGTCTCGTCGAGACACGTCTCACAATATGCAGCATGACTTTCATGGGTCTCCAGTTGAGCTTGACCTAAGGTCAAATATTCCAGTTTACCTCACCTGTAAAAATGAATATGCTTCTTTGTGCCTGGTCAATAAAAACATGATGGCGTCAAAGGAACTGATTTATATTTAACATTTAAAAAGTTATTCACAAAACACCTTTTTGACAAAAATAGTCTTTTTCGAGCTTCAATGACTTCTGGAGCCTAACAAATTCAACTAAGCTCAAATTTGAGGATATTAAGGTCGATTGAAAATGTCAAGAAATTTCGTTTTTGATCGTTTTCTCAACTTTATTTTGCATTGATTTAAAATGCTCAGCAACTCCGGCTCTCTACTAAGCCTTTATATTAACATTTCAGACTTTCAACTTTTCATATAAACTATATTCAAAAATCACATCTGACCCCCAGATGGCTCCGTTTTCAGCTGCTGGTCGCGGTCACTGCCAGTGCCACAGGACTGCTGGTCTCGGCTGACATCGCGGGTTCATGGCGCTCCTCGCCACCCCCCTGGCCTGTTCCCGACATCAGCACGGTCTACCCTGACACTCGGTTCGCTGTCGACAGAAGAGGCCGGGTCCTGAGAGGGGTACCGGAGGGTGTCGACAGAAGAGGCCGGGTCCTGAGAGAGGTACTGGAGGCTGGCAACAGAGGAGGCTGGGTCCTGACAGGGGCACCGGAGGGTGTCAACAGAAGAGGCCGGGTCCTGAGAGAGGTACTGAAGGCTGGCAACAGAGGAGGCCGGGTCCTGACAGGGGTACCGGAGGGTGTCGACAGAAGAGGCCGGGTCCTGAGAGGGATAGCACAGGGCGTCGGCGAGTACCTGACCCGCTGGCGTACTCCGGAGCTGCTGACGGCGCTGCGCGGCACCCGACTGGCTCGGGTAGGACGACGGGGCTCCAGTGGCCGTCCCCGCAGGGGTCGAGCCCGACCACCCCAGCCAGGACCGGCGGACAGACATCGCCGCCGCCGGCCAGGCAGCGTCCGGGGCCACAGAGGGCTCCGCCGGCCTGGGTCAGGATCGAGCGAGCGACAGGACACACACAGGCGCTTTGGACGTGACGGACACGGGGCGATCTCGGGTAGTGATAGACTTTGGGATGTGGGGCCAGGTGAAGATAGTGGTGTGGAACTTGAGGCTGCCGGAGATGTACCTCAGAATACCAATGAGGATGTGTACAGCTCCAGTACAGACGATGCTTCGAGTTGGACACATGGGACACGCGATGACATGTCGGAGTGGTCCAGAGCAGATCCCACTGCCGTCCACCGGCCGGAGACTGACGATGCCGGAGACCCTCGCTGGCCGTTGGCGACCGGCGGGGCCCGGAGATTGGCAGCTACCAATGAAGGCCGGTGGCGATCTACTAAAGACTATCGTCCTAAACGGCGACACTCGGTCAAAAACATTAAGACCAACCTTTCCTCCCTCTTACGGAAGTTTAAGACATACTCGTATAGGAAAACCGTGCATCCTTTGTTCAACACACTTTTTCGACATGTCAATAAGAAAAACAAACAACTATTTCAAAGTTTTAATAGGCAGCCTTTTCCCCACAAAACAAATAAATCATTCAGGTACAGACCAAAACCGGCGAAGCACACTACACAGCATCAGCAAAAACATGCACCCAAATATAAGTACAGACAACCAAATGAGAATAAGAAGCACGCATATAAACACGACAATGTCAAACCTCATCATAATGAATACGGACGTCCAAAGGAATACAGTTACACAACGACACACCGTCCAAACACGAAAGACTACGTTCCGCGTACAATATATCCTATCTTCAAGGGATCTAGTGACATCAAACCTACACACACTTATTCAGAGTCTACCTCGTCCGCTACGGCGCATCCCGCGTTCACACAAGCGTCTGCACCTGTTTATGTCCCCACAACCACCACGACTCCACCAACCAGGCACTGGCACTGGCCCCATAAACCGAAGTTGACCGTCAACGTCGAGAACCTGTCTCCGGTCAACATCAGCGTACACTCAACATCGAGGTGGGACTCTTCGGAACCAGGTCAGTTGTCTCGCGTGGATGAGGACGCGCAACTTCAGTCAGGCTTCGAGGAAACTGGTGGGGAGGTCGAGTGGGCGGCCCTTGGTGGCTGGTCCAACAGGGATACGGTTCGCAGACGACAGGGGAGAAAATTGTCGTTTGACAGCGACGTCACGACGCGAAGCCTTGGAAGCAGCGCAGGGGGCACTTTAGAGTCACCAGAAGATAGAACCAGCACCGTAGAAGAGAAACAGCACAACCACAAGCATAGTCGCAGGTCTTCAGGGTATGTCTTCATCATCCCGGTGACATAAAACCAGTCGTGTTGCAAGGTGAGACACCACGACATGCAAATGCATCGTCTCAAAGAGTAGCGGGACCGGCTGGCGAAGATAAAGAGTTGTGGAACGAGCTGCTGAAGCTTCATGGGGGAGACTCCAATGCTTGGGAGGGTGTGCTGCACTTCAGTTCCAGATTTGGTGAGATCGCACCGGATCAGACGTCAGACCTCGAAGAGGCGATACGTCACAGGCGCTCTACAGAGACATCGACACCGTCCGGCTGGTCTTCCGTCGATGAGCCAGAGCGGCTGGGTCAGGCCGTAAGAGCAGCCGGAGATAAGTGGGAAGGAAATAAACGTGCGTCACCTCGTGATCCTTCTAGCTGGGTAGAAGACACCCGGAAAAATCCACGCATTCGAAATGTTCGACGACAGATCGCAGAGTATAGACGGCGGACAAACAATCATTGGAAACCCCCAAACGATGATATCCTGCTCTCTCGAGACATTGACATTGCGACAAGCTCAAGAGAGAAACAAGGATTCGTACAACCTACCAACGATCTGACCTTGTCACAGGCTGAAAGTGAAGGCCATTTCTCCCGCGCACATGATAGCGACTTTCTGGATCCATTGGCCAGGGTAGGCCGATACTCAAGCAGCTACACCAGCTATGCAACTCCTAGTGAAAGCGATGGCGGACCCGTTCTACATCTCCAGCCACCGGGTGTTCGTCGAAATCTGTCTGCCTGGGTCGCTCGGGCCGCTCAGACAGGTCACCGGCCCGGCAGAAGAACGTTCCAGCGACCGCCGTCGACCCGTCCGTTGCCGAAGCAGAAGCACTGGGAGCCGAGTCCTGTCACCGACGGCGCCAGCCTCTCAGAGCTCTCCCACCTGGCGATCCGCGAGATTCCGGCTCCGAACCTCATGTCGCCAGAGGGAGCTCTGACGTACGTGCCGGCACCTGATCTGGCCACGTTTCTGGTCGGCAGCTCTCTGAGTCTACAAAGGGAAACTGTCGGACAACTGCCCCAGAGGAAAACGCTTGAACGTCCATTGCGTTTTCAGCAGAGTCTAGAACGTCGACTACGTCTTTCTCATGATCCAAAACGCCCTTTGCGTTCATCACAGATTAATCACCCACACACACTGCAGGATGTTGGTCGTCCAAAGCACCGGAAAAAGATTGCCGAGAACTCTCATCGCTGGAGAAAGCCGCTGGAGAGACCCATCCCCGGGAGACCACATCCAGGGCAGCATCTCTTCAGCAGCGGACACCATCGCGGTCTCTGCACGACTCACCAGCTGCTGTAGGATCCCAGCTCTCGGCGCATGTCCAGCCATCAGCGACAACCGCTCGCCCTGACATTCCAGCGGAAAGAACGGCAGACGTCTTCCCAGCCGACACAGGGAGAACAGCGCTGCTCCTGAAGCTTCACAACGCCGAGTGGAGCTCCGGCCTACCGCAATCAGGGGAAGAGCAGGCGGGAGAAGAAGGTAACCACGAGCAGGACGAGGCCCGCTCAGAGTCAAGCTGGGTTAGCGGCGAGTCTGAACCAAGGTCCGCTTCTGCTGAGTCCGACCAGTATCAGTCGCTGCACAAATCTGCCAATCGATTGACTTCGAAAGTAAGCAGTGAGCCTGATACCGTCGAAAGAAGCGAGTTTGACTTCAGAGAAGATTGGCCCTCCAAACCGAGAGGCGATACAGACTCATCCACAGAATGGTTTAACCGGGAAACGGACGCAAGAGCACTATCACATGCTTGGTCTGACACACCGAAACTTTCAGAAATGCTCGACGCGCAACAGGAACTGCTCGACAAACCAGAAGATTTACCTTTCACACCGAGGGAGCGGTCCGACAAGCAACAAGGCTGGTCTGCCACTCCGAAGCCATTTAACGTATTTTATGCATCTACAAATTTTGTTGACACGACGAATGATTTATCTGATGCAGATGCAAAATTAATTGAAACACAATCAGACTTGATAAACAAAATAAATGACCTTGATTTGTCGGACACCCCAAATACACTGCTCGACAAATCAGAAGATTTACCTTTCACACCGAGGGAGCGGTCCGACAAGCAACAAAGCTGGTCTGCCACCCCGAAGCCATTTAACGTATTTGATGCTTTTACAAATTTGCCCGACACGACGGATGATTTATCTGATGCAGATGCAAAACTCAACGAAGCACAATCATACTTGATAAACAAAACAAATGACATTAACTTGTCGGACACCCGAAATACTTGGTCTGCCACACCGAAACCTCCCGGCTCATTTCACACGGCATATAACTCTTCTAACACTCCGAATGGTTTCTCTCATAACCCGCACGGCTTCCCCTTCACGTCGAGTGGGGTATTTTTACCCGAAGCTGCATCACGATGGTCAGCCACACCAAAACCGTCTCACTCGTCTGCCCTCTCAGACTGGTCTAGCATCCCGCAGCCAGCTAATGTACCCGACAGAGCTGAGAGCTGGTCCGCGACTCCCAGACCGCCGCAGCTTTCTGACAGAGGGCAGCGATTCTCTGACAGAGGGCAGCGCTTCTCTGACAGAGGCCAGCGATTCTCTGACAGACCGCAGCGATTCTCTGACAAAGTGCAGCGCTTTTCTGGTATTCCGGAACCGCTCGGCTGGCCCCCTACTTCCAGCGGTCGTTTTCACACCACAGGAGACCTGTCTGCTCCAGCTGCCTCCGGCCTGCTGCTGCCGTTACAGAGGCGGGCGTGGACCGCAGACGGGCCGGATCCCTACCGACGCGTCTCCGGCGGGACGCAGCCGGTGGATCGCCGGCGAGCTGCGGAGCACGCCACCGACGGTGGGTCGAACTCTCATCCTGTCTATCTGCCGGCTGTCTTCATGCCCTGGGGCGATTGAGTAGCTTCATCTGACCGCGCGGCCGTGGCCGGCCAACCAGGTCACAGCCGTCGAATGGCGGGCAGAAAAGCGCTGCGCATAGTTTGCCGCGGCCAGCTGGCTCGTCGTGTTATGATTTGTTTTCCGTTGTGTCCAATGAACCGGCGTGGAATGACCTCGTTTGTCCTGATTTGGCAAGTTTGCCCGAGTCAATCGGGCGGTGTGCATACCATGGATTCGAGATAGGCACTAATATACGGTTCAATGCGGCTTGTCTGTCATCCTTCGGTGAGATAGTAGACGTGGTGTAGGTGCAGACTTGTGCTTATTCCATGGAATCGAATCCAATGCCGAAATCGATTCCATTTGTACTGGGATCGGAATTGGATTTGATTTCATTGGCATCTGGATGGAATTGTAATCAGGTGGAGACAAATCATTTTGAGAAAATGATGGAATCGGAGTCGGAATCATTGGCAGTTTTCAGTGATTCCGTTTAATTATCGTAAATATCACTCTGACCATGCATTTAAACTTTCTTGAAGACAATTTGTTTATTTGAGAATGCATACATAAAGCAAAATTAGTCGATTATCTTTTTTGTCTAATGAGGGTCAATGAACATGAGCGGTACCTAATTTATAATATATTCCCTACATGCCCGGGGTATGTTTAAGTTACAAGCACGTCGGGCAGGAAAATGATCGGGCCAGAAATTGAGTCGACGCGCGTGAATTCCCATGTTATTGATAGGCCGGGCAGGAAACAAAAGTTTCATGACCGGCTTTCCTGCCAGCCTAAACTTAAATAAATTACTTACTAATCACTTAATACTGAATAGGCTCGTGCTATACTTTAAAACAGTATTCCAGGCATGTTAGGAAAAAATCTTACTAGACCTAGCCCTGACGAAATTATCAGGAAACTCAGTTTGCAAAATTTAGCTCTGGTCCTTCGTGCTTCGCACTCGGACCTGCCGCTAATTTTTGCAAACCCTCGTTTCCAGATATTTGTCGGCCCGTCAGTAATATATATTTCATTTAGGTGGCGGACTTAGATGTTTACATGGCGGCTATCCCCATGGGCCGGCGAACCCCACGGCTTAATGGGTGGGCCGGACTGAAATCTCTAGATTATGGCTATGGCCTATGACTTGGTGCATCATTTACCTGGGGGATGTTTTTTAATGTTCATTACGAGCGGAGCGCCGAAGCGCGGAGCGAGTCCTCATTGAATACCGGATTTTTTCTCACATATAAGCGGGCCGACCGGCCGGGCCAGACCGCGACGCTGGTCAGAACTTATATCTTTGAACCCGATACCGATTGACAGCGGTCTTCGCGCATCAGAAAGCCCATTGCAATGACATTTATGATTATTGAAATGTTTTCTTCACGTGATGGGTCAGGCACGGCGCTGACACGTGCCGCTCAGGGTGGTGTCAGAAAGTATATCCTGCTGTAGTGAGAAACGGCTGGACCTATAAAGCTAAAATTTTGGTGTTGAGGCTGGGAGACCACACCTCTGGACATGTTGGACGGTCAAACTCCGGGTTCACGCTGCACGTGCGCATGTGACCCCTGTTCCGTCACGAAAAACCTACAAAACATCGTTGCACATACCGGACCTACATTCTCGCAAACCAAAGATCGCAAAGACCGAATCAAACACAGATGCGTAGAAGAAGGAACGATCGCGGCGTATGCACTATTGTGTCGAAGCGCGCCGCGTGGTACGTGCAAAAGTTACTAACTATACAAGCGCAAATTCATAGTTTTTATGACGATCTTACAATTTTAAATCAGTGCTCAGCACCTATGGGACGTGAAGCGAATTAAACAAACACTATATCTGTAGACCAATGTACCGTCTCTAAAAATGCCATTCAAAATTTAGGGTTGGCATGCAAGATTTCAGCTTGATTAAAATCTGTTCTGTAATATTTCATTGACGATTTTATAATATTCCTTATTACCACCGCCGTTAGCTTTCAAAAACAAAAAGGATGCTAGACGATTAAAAATGATTGCGCTGTAAAAGCGAATCAAATCCATCTTATACCCACCAAAATTAATTTTTGCCTACAAACACTAAGCCTAATAATTGCAAATTTAATAACGCTTCAAACCTATTTAGTTCAAAGTATCGATTTAGTTCGGATTCTATTTGCGACGGGCAAAACAAACACAAGGAATAATTCAAATGCATTGCTTTTGTACAAGACGAACCTCCGTTGAGAGGGTGATAAATTGACGCGGATTATTCGGACTCGCTTCGTCCTTCGCCGTTTAAAAGCGTCTTAACTTGGTTTTGCACAATTTTATCAAAAACTAATTATGGTAATGTGCCTTGATTGATGTTGAGCATTGCAGTCGTAGACGGAAAATAAACCATATAATTACAAAAATCCTCACGGCTGGCCCAACGGCCAGCCATTGACATTTGTGAGTGGCTGTGGCTGACTGTGACAGTGATGCCGTGGCTGTGGGGCGGCTAGGCCAAGGAAAAGTTCAGCAATGAAGACCTCTGGTGCGGACATACAATGATCTTCGCTTAAAACATTTTTTGTTTACCATACATTTCATATTATTCTCATATCTGAAAACAAAACATTTGGTATCACCATGGATGTAGGAGCGTATCTTTTTGGTTAAAGGTACCCTTTACCAATGTTTCAGATTGGTGAAGAATCCTTCATCAATGTTTGGCATTGGTGGAAAGTCCTCACCAATCCCTCCCCCGCAAGTCAACATCAGTTTGACTGTAATAGTTTTGAAAAAGCGGAAAATAGAAATATTATTTAACTCATAACTAGCGTCTCGCTATCAGAGGCTCGTCTGAACCACACCGCCATCTGCACACTCTACCCTGCAGAGCTGCGCCAGCTGCATCTTCCTGATCTGGAGAAGGACTTCCTCAGGCGGTGCTCGGTGCGCCGCAGCAGGTTCGCGACGCTGTAATCTCCAAAGGTGGAGTCGCTCGCAGAGGTAAAACTGGATAGGACGGTGGACTGTGTGTAGTCTGCAATGACACTGCAAAAAAGTAAGGAACTGAGACTAAGTGAGGGGAGAGGATGGTGTGATATGTGGTGATTTGACGCGCTCCTGGCCACGCCTCTGCGTTGCATCTCTGCGGCGCTGGTGACGTCACTGGAGCCCAGGAGTTATCGGACCCGGGCTCCAGTGACGCCCCCAGTGACGCCAACACAGCATGAAACGGAGCCCAGGAGCCATCGGACCTGGGCTCTAGTGACGCCCCCAGTGACGCCAACACAGCATGGAACGGACGCACGGCGAAATATACCTACTGGTGAGTGTCACGGGGCTTTCACTAATACCTATATACTATTTAATATTACTTTAAGTGCCATTCATGTCATTTGCACAAAATATAGATATGATCGGATTTTTATGCATACTGGAACCAATGGAATTGGATTCGAAATCAAGCCTTTTAGATACACTTAAATCGGAGTCGGAATCGATTCCCTTAGCAAAATATTTATTGGAATCGGAATCAGAATCATATCCATCTGGATTGTCATGAAATCGGAGTCAATCCCGCCCAAGCGGAATCAAGCACAGGTCTGGGTGTTGCCACGATCGGAAGCTGTGCCGATTGGAACACTGGGTGTGCGAAACCGGGTGTGTGAGTTTTGGTGTGCGAGCTTGGGTATGTTATTTTGAGTGCTCAAGCTTGGATTTGTGAGTTTGGGTGTGTGAGTTGAGTTTGGGTGTGTGAGTTTGGGTGTGTGAGTTTGGGTGTGTGAGTTTGGGTGTTTGAGTTTGGTGTGTGAGTTTAAGTGTGTGAGTTTGGGTGTGTGAGTTTGGGTGTGTGAGTTTGGGTGTGTGAGTTTCGGGTGTGTGAGTTTGGGTGTGTGATTTTGGTTTTGTGATTTTGGTTATGTGAGTTTGTTTTGGTGTGTATGTTTGGGTGTTTGAGTTTTGGTGTGTGAGTCTGGGTGTGTAAGTATGAATGTGTGAGTTTTGGTTGTGTCAGTTCGGGTGTTTGAGTTTTTGTTTGTGAGTTTGGGTGAGTGAGTTTGGCTGTGCTAGTTTAAGGTGTGTGAGCTTGTGTGTGTGAGTTTGGATGCATGAGTTTGAGTTGTGAGTTTGGGTGTGTGAGTTTAAGTTGTGAGTTTGGGTGTGTGAGTTCGGGTGTCCAATTCAAGCCAGTGAGATCACTCTCCTATATGTCCGCTCTCAAAATTAAATGTCACCAACGGAATTCGACTGGCACTTACAGTCCCTGATTTCGAGCTTTCATTAGACTTAATGCGGCTCTTCGGCTGCTCTTCCTCCCACTTGTGACCGGATTGGCCCAATTAAACCTCCGACTGGGACCACTGGATCTGGCAATGGTCGTGTTCGGCGCCTGGTGTCCGCCATCACTTCGCATTTGGCTCAATATTCCCCGTCATTGCGCCCAGACAAATCTGGCGACAATCTTGGGAGTCTTACATAACGATTTTATCGCAGCTGAGCTGCTTCCACATGGCGATGGCTGTAACATTCACGGGCCAGCTGATGTGCCTTAATTAAAGCACCTAGTTGTAATTACCATGGAATATTTGCGCCTATGCGGATGGATCAAGAAAACAAGGAACTGAAGAAGAATGGCTGCATAATGCATCTATAAGTTTCTTTTTATATAAATTTAGTCCGAATGTTTTTGTATGGATGGATTTCCGAGGTCAGGACCCGCGCTAAGGCAGAGCTTGTTGCGCAGGCCCTGACCCCACCACCCTATCGCACAATTCCTGTTGGTCGACAGAATTTAGAAGACGAAAGTTTTACGTGCCGACATACCTGGACAACGGTCCGCCCCGGCTCGCTGACGTCACCTGGCCTTGGAGTGCGTTTCGCTGCCACCGGCCGCTGAATCCCATGTCAGGAACAAAATAGCGAAGCCGCCGAGCGACTCGGAAACCCAGGCTGCCACTACTGAGATAGGTCAGAAGACCAGCGCTCTCCCACTGAGCTACAGGGGCGGACACTACATTATGACACTACATGTAGTAATGTAATATGACACTACATTCACTTTTGGCGAATATCGTTATCATATTTTAATATTGACAATCGGGTGGTGGTAACATTATTGTATCACTGTATTAAACAAGCAGAGCCTTTAACATAATAATTGGAACTAGCCACCTCCTTTATTTGTTTTCTGACTCAATAACGGCATTAACCCGCGAGTTACTGGGGGGGGGGGGCTATTTATAGCCCCCCTCCGTTTTTATTCTGCAATATCTCCTAAACCAAACGTAAGTAATTCTATAACCAAGCTTTCAGTCCTTGTTCCCGGATTAATTTGGACACATTCTGGCCCGATGGAAAAAGATAAGGCTTAAAAATGTCATTTTCTCCCAAATGACTGAACCAATTCAGTGTGAAATTTGCCAGCATACGTTATAATTGTTGTTCAACTCAGTTAGTGACATTTCAGGCAAGATGCGCCGCATGAGTAAAAAAGTGATTTCAGAAACAAACATCGGGGAGCCTGTCAGGCCCCCCTGAGGTGAGGGTTAATTTTCGCTGGCTAACAAGTTAAAGCATGTGCACTGCCGAGCTCCGAAAAAGGCGACGCGAACGATATGACGCGGACATCGGCCCCCTAAAACACCTTAAGCTACCTAAACATCAAACCAAATGCGTATTATTAACATGGGGACAATACACATTAAAAAATGTTGCAAAGGCATGCACACAGGACAAAACGGCATTACGTGTTTATCGTCATTTTCAGCCGGACAACCTCAATTAATGATCGGCTGACGCCCTTGCGAGTTGGTATGAGATAAACGTTATTATTAATTACCTTCGTGTGTATATGCTACGGAAATGGTGTTCTGTGTTTTTTAAAGTGATATTTCCCCGATTTTTTACCCCATAAAACGAAACAGTTTTTTCCGATTTTTTTCCCGTTTTTTCCGAAAAAATCTTTTTCCTTTTTTTAATCGCATTTTTTAACCTCTAATGCCAAATAAGGTGAAAAACTCAAATCCGTGAGGGAAAAAAATGGGGGCACCATTTTGCCGGAAAAAAAATTGCCCCCCAAACCGAGGGGCTGGATCCGCCCCTGCCTGCAGTGTATGCGGAGCTTAAACTCGCGCTGCTGTTTATTGCATAATAACTAGATGCTCATTCCATCTTGAGCGTTCTTTATGCAGCACTCACGAAGCACAAACGACCGATATGGGTACCGATAAACTGGAATGTGACGAGAATCGAGCTCTCAGGCGCCGAGTTTGATTTACAAGGTTTCATAGCTTCCTTCACTTTAAGTTAATAGTGTAATTCACTAAAGGATTCAGAGGACTGAGCCATGATCCTCACATGTCAGCAAACATTGTTCTTCAGGCACCCGAAAGGAAACTCCATTTATTCGTATGTAATTCCATCTTTTGCCGCTCAGGCATTCAGCGGCTAGCAAGATGTTAAAGCATGAATACGCGGGGTCTCCTCTCGGGGAACCTTATTTTAAACCGCACCCCACTGGAGGTATCAGCTAACACTGGAGATGGGGGGGGGGGCATATTCCACCTTCCGTTATCTTCCGAACTAATAATTGCAGCGAGACGCGCAAAGAGGCAATAGAGAGAAGCTCTCAATGCATTCGCGAAATTGTCAACATATGGTCACGAACCAGTCAAAGGTCAAAATCAAGGCATTTGAGTTGATGGGTTATATTTTCCATTAATGCCTTAGTTTGCGACTGTTATTGCTCAAAGTGATCTCAAAGGTACACTACATATCCCATACAAGCTTAAGTGACATCGTAAGCAAAGGTCAAGGCCACGTCTCAAAAGACCATTATTTGCAAGAGGTCTACAAGATGCATGCAACATCTTTTGAAGGGTCATTTTACCCGCAGAACTTGATAACAGTAGAAATTTACATCACATAACCCCTTATCAGTTCCCCTAGGTGAAGTTCAGGTCAAGGTTAGGTCACATTTCTAGACCATATTTTCCTAGATCAGAAAAGGAAATGACAATTCATCAAATAACATCCTTAAATTGTCGATTTATATAAATATTATATATATATATATATATAATTATATATATATATATATATAATATTATTATATATATATAAATATATATACATATATTATTTATTTATTTATTTATTTATATATATAATATATATATAGTTATATATATATATTATATATATATATTGCGATTATTTGCGATTTTATAGTCGGAAAGAACAACGGAAAGGTGGAATATGTTCCCCTCATCCCAGTGTTCAGCTGAATACCTCAGTGGGGTGCGGGTTAAATAAGGTTCCCCGAGAGGAGACCCCGCGGTATTCATGCTTTAACATCTGCTAGCCGCTGATGCCTGAGCGGCAAAAGTATGGAATTCCATACGAGAAATGGGAGTTTCCTTTCGGGTGCCTGAGAACAATGTTTGCTGACATGTGAGGATCATGGCTCAGTCCTCTGAATCCTTTAGTGAATTACACTATTAACTTAAAAGTGAAGGAAGCTTTAAAACCTTGTAAATCAAACTCGGCGCATGAGAGCTCGATTCTCGTCACATTCCAGTTTATCGGTACCCATATCGGTCGTTTTTATGACTTCAACTTCGGCGATACTATGACATATTTGTTCCCGTCAGAATTATGTCATACGCAAACTCTGCCGTAAACTAACTGTAATCATTGCCATAAGTTCCTAACGATCAGGATCACAACGATCATAATGTTGTTAACGTTACAAACAGCCTTCGTATGTATTTATGCCTTAAGTCCGTCATTATTGTGTGCAACAGCTTTCGTATCCAGGCTGCCATATGAATGACGAGACGTCATACATTGTCATGAATTTGTTTATGCCCATGAAGAAGAAAAGAGAAACATGAGCATTATTCGAGGGATATCCATCCATCGTCAAAACAAATGTATTTTTCTAAGCTAAAAAATTTGAATTGATGATACAATTTCATAACTAATAAAATAATTAAATTTCATGACAACTTTCAAGGAACGATATATATAATTTAAAATCATGCTAATCTGGGAGGGGAGGGGGATTGGTATAAGGCGATCCTGGGGAGTTCGCCACCGCCCACTTCCCACGGTGGGGACGCCCCTGACTTTTTGCATCAGGTTTCTTATACAGAACCTCGCTGACAAAGGAAAAAAATCAGGTAAACATGAGTAGAATGGGCGCAAATTGACCTTAGTAGTCGGCGCGCCCAAAAACCCCAATAAACAAACAAAACATGAGTAGAAGTTTGATGTTTGCAGAGTTTTGCAAAAAAAAACACCACACTTTTGATGTCTTACATTTTTTTTCATGGAACGTTTGGATCAGCAACGCCAAAGTTTGGTGGGGGGGGGGGTGCCGCCTCCGCGTCCCAAATTGGGGGGGGCAAGCGCCCCCGCTGCTCCCGGGCCTGATGCCCTGGCATGTTGACCATAACATTTTAATTGAAATAACACGTGATATGACGTTTATAAATTTTTCACGCTTGGAAACGGAGCCATTGACATTTGGGAGTGGCTGTGGCGGCTGTGGGGCGGTTAGGCCAAGTAAAAGTGCAGCCATGTCGAGCTCCACCTTAGTGTGCACCATAGCAACAGTGGGTCCCTGTACTCTGTACGCCACATGTTAATTTTGTGTTCTATTTGCTCCCTTTTGTTTCGTCAGTTCTTCATCCTCATGATCATAAAATGGCTCGTCTCATATCTGTCCGAAAGGTTTCAGAGGTCCATCAGTCATCGTCAACGATGCAACGTACAACTGTATAACCAGTCATATTGGTGCTTCCAGAAGGGATCTTCTTTTGGCTCCGCTTTCTGCTCTCACTTTTTATCTACGACTTTGCCTTGAGGAAACTGATTTCCGGCTGCCTTCTGTATGCCGACGACATTACCATTTTCCGCAAAATTACCTCACCATCTGACGGACTGCTGCTGCAGCTTGACTTCTGTCGCCTTGACAGTCGGGCTCGTTAGATGGGGACTTAATCAAAATACAAGTAAACGCAAATGGATCACGATTACCCTCAGGCGCGCGCCCGTCCGGACATGACTATTTTAACAATGTCACGAAGCTCGAGCACGTTAGAGAGAGATTCACGGTTTGGTTATCAGTCTAGATACCAAACGCACTCTCGCCTCTCACATTGCATGATGATTGTTAGTAGAGAACGCCATAGCCTTGGATAGTGTTAATTATTCCGATAGTTTCAAACCGGTCGAGGAGGCTAAAACCCAATACAAACGCTTTGTTGTGTGCCTAGTTCTTCACCATTTGCTCGATGCTAGAATATGTGATCTGGACGGGTGCGGCCGATACCCACACATGCGGATCGATCGAGTACGACATGTTTTGTATACGGCTTCTATCGATCACAACATCCGGACACGCTGCTGCCCTAGCATATGCTGATCTTTGAGTCACTTTCAGAAAACTTCATTAGCCTCGCGTATATTTCAGCACGAACTACCTTTCATCAGGAATATGCTTAACTAAAAGCTATATTCTCATATTCGTTTACGTAGCATTTAAATTAATGTATCTACTCCATCGATCCACACTCAATGACTGTTTGATGTGCCCGTCCGGTGCGGCGTCCACGAGTTAACACCATAGCAGGGAGTTTATTCTGCAGGGCATCACATCATGTCCACGAGTCAGCACCATGGTACGGAGTTTATTCTGCAGGGCATCGCATCTTGTCCACGAGTTAACAAACACCATGGTACGGAGTTTATTCTGCAGCGCATCACATCTTGTCCACGAGTTAACACCATGGTACGGAGTTTATTCTGCAGGGCATCACATCTTGTCCACGAGTTAACATCATGGTACGGAGTTTATTCTGCAGGGCATCACATCTTGTCCACGAGTCGACACCATGGTACTGATTTTTTTTCTGCAAGATATACTTCACCTGTTATACTTCACCTGTTAGTGGTGGCGAACCGCGAACCTGTTGGCGATAACCTGAATAATTTTAAAAAATCGCCTTTGTCAAATTCACTATCCTCTATAGAAGCAATCCTCAGCTGGCCGTCGGAGCACCAGAACTCCCTTCCGTCATAATGAATCAACGTAAATCGTTGACCAGGCTAATCTAGCGCGAGGCATTCTGCGCTTAGCCAGCACCAAAGCTGCGTCTGATGGCTGCATTCTGTCCATTCCGGTGATGAAGTGCGTTGTAGTTGAAATAACGACGCAATGAACTGGTTTCCGTCCAGGGCAACCGCCAGCGGATATATTGTAATTGGACTAATGACCAGTTGTGGTGCTCCACAAAATTGTAGTAGAAGCTACACAAAGTTTCACGTTGAAGTCGCTATTGTCTTTTGATTTTTTTTTGCGAAAATACTTCAGGAGAGACAATTCCCCTGTCAATGTCAGGTTAACATTGTCTTTATAATAAGGGTTCCAAGTAAGCTCGGGCACTTCTGAAGGATGCAATACCGTTTAAAACGTCGGTTCAAGGGCTGTTCGACAGAGTCCAAAACTCATTAAGATTTTGTATGTTATTTACATATTAAATAGATTTTAAGATAAAATTTCCCTTGTACAATATTTTATAATTTATAATTAAAATGTGTTAATTTCAGACAATTTTGTGACTTCGGTAAAGACATGACCGCTGATGGCTCCCTGGATTATGTCCCTGTTCGGCTTCCCCAATTTGATTAAAAAAAATCGTCACACCTGCCACCGAATTGAAAATTGGTATGTTTAACAGAACCAAATTGGAGTCATTGGGCACTAGACGCATATTTTCTTTTAAAAACGCCACATTTTGTACCATAAACATGTTATGAGTCAAATAGATGTTTTCCATAACATATTGATAGCGATTAAATCGCCTAAATCAAGCATACATTTTCTTGGATCGTATAATAACTAATACTTCAAACTGAGAACCAAAACTTCACTCAAAACATGTTTTTTGAGAAACCTACACATGGTATCCCTTCGAGACTCTTCGAAATACCTCCATAGTTTCTTCAGGCGATCACTTTGCGCCACTTTCCGCGGTTTGGAAACTATTTTAGTTTCGTCGAGACCAAAAAAGCAATCGAGCTTTGTGGTTTCGGAGACCAATAAATGGTCTCCCGAGACAGTATTATGGTCTCCGTGACTATCTAGGGAGCAGAAAAGTATGTTCCTAATCCAGGATCGAACCCACGGGATATATTTTGCGTCAGGCGTGAGACGGTAAGATGGTACTCCTGAAAACGTTAACATGGTCTCCTGAAAAACGTAAGTGTTCTCATGAAAACATAAATGGTCTCCTTGGTATTTGAAACTTTTCCAGATGAAGATTGCACCCATAGCAATTGGCATGTGGCGCTGTAATTGTATTTATTTAATTCAAGATGATCCGAACCAACAGACACATCCCACTAAAAGATGAAGTATAAGGTTAAAACACTACACTGAAAAATTTACTCCACCTACCACTTTTAGTCTAACCACCCCTGTACCACCACAACGACACTACCACCACCTACTTAATTTGTAAGATATAGCCACACACACGCTCATTCCAATCACTCCCACCCCACGCACCGCTCAATCACACATACACACAGGGGCTCCACCAGAGGAGGGGGGGGGGGGGCAGTTTTCGTTTCCCCAACATTATCGAATTTTAACATTACGCCTATGGGCGTTGCATGGAAAAAAAAATCGACTTCAGAATGCCTCGCCCCCCCCCCCCAGGCTTTCGGAAGGTGGCGCGCCCTTGCACGCATCATACATAAGACATATTCTAATAAATGCATATATGAAGCACGTACGAGACCACCATCGCGCTTCTTCGTTAAATTTTGACAACATCGTCGCAGGCGGGTCTCTTCAATTCATAATAGTGGGGATTGTCCATCACATGATTTGTATAGAGGCTCTCACTGTTGGGTTACCAGAAACAAGGCTGCCTCTGGGATACCTATACCTAAGTTGGTTCTTTAAACGCCAGCACTGCATGGCGAAGCAAGCAAACGTTTGCAGGCTGTCCTTGTTGGCCAAATCGAGCAGTTCGGGGACATGGAGCAGTTGCATGGCTGAGCTGTCCGCCCTCTGGTTTGCGCCGAGGTACTGTGCAGGGCAAAAAACACGCCGAGTAGTTAATGGCAATGGCGGAAAACCGCGTTTGTATTGGATACTGAACAAGAGGACTTCTTTTTCCGAATTGATTTTGCGGTTTGTAAGTATTATTTGCCATTACCATCATACTGATATCACAATACTTCTATACAACCGGAAACGTTACGTACCAGATATCATCCTAACTCAAGCATTTTCCTTGGTTTAGATTCAGTCTTTCCCTTCCTTCTAGTACAAGCCTCAGTAGCTTCGAGTGGTTAGAGCCGCTCGTCTTAACAATGCGAAAGGTTCCAAGGTTCATTTGCCTGCCAGGCGTTGTCATTCATCTGGAGAAAGCGTGCATGGTTTTCAGCGTGTACCTTCTCCGCTGAGAAGTGTTACGTGTTCTGAGACCATGGTACCCTACATGGTCTCGAAACTTGTGGCTTCTGCAGAGAATAGCTAGTGGGTGTCGAGAGGACCTCTGCGGAGAACCATGCATGGTGTCCGGATTAGGTCTTATGTGATGTGTTTATAACTTTTAAGATACCTTTTCAAAATACTATTCAGCGCAATACCCTTCTTGACAAACGGCTTATTTATATAAATTTAATGATTAATGATACATGATTTCTTGCGCTGATTTGATACAATTGATCGACGACATAATTTAGTTATTTGTGAATATAAACTAGCCAATCAGTGGTCGTAATGTTACAGAAAAAGGAGACATTCAAATCACAAGGATTAGATGTTATTTTTAACTGGGCTCTCCTTGAATATTAAAAATACTTTTTCAAAATGTTATATATTATTTTACAAACCAAAAAGATTAATTTTCGATCACAGATCTTTCCCGAATCTTAAGTTTAAATTCCAAATTAGTGATTTGAATTTAATTATAGTATTCAAGAAAGATCCGTGATTCGGAAATGTTCTTTTTGTTTTTGTAAAAATATATTCATTTGAATAAAAGTCATTTCATAACATATATCAAGGAGTAGGTCAGTTAAAACGCAATCCATAAATATATATATACTGCTCCTTGCACAAGCACCGGAGATTAAACAACTTAGGATTTAACTGTTTCTGCTAAAGTGTTTAGTATCTCGTGTTTAGACCTTAGAGCATATGACGACTGCATGTGACATTTAGCGATAGGATCGTGTCAATCAGGTCAATTATGGATGTTAAATTGGATCTGCGACCCAGCATTGTCAGAACTAGTCGTTTGAAGATCAAATAGAGACTGAATGGGCCCATTTGCGGCGAGAACTTTGAGACCTTGAAGATGAGGAATTATGTCTTATGGGCTACTACTGAGGATGAAATGGACTGTGTGCTAACTATGCCGCTGCGTTTTAATGGTCACACAGGTCCCATAATCTCATAGGGAGACAATAGAACGGAGATATAACAGAGCAGCGAACAAATAAAGCAAATGAAGGACCATTAGGGCGACGAAGGAATCAGTGAGGTATGACTCGTCTCCAGAATACAAAGCCCAGAAGTGCACAAGACAAAGTATTTATATTTCATGCTGATATATAATAACGCAAGATACATCACGGGAGGGCCAAGATACACTCCAATGAATGACTGCAATGTGATGGAAATAATGTCTAAACTTTAACTTAGCAATATTGCCAGTAACTTTCCGACTCCGTAGACGTATATGTATTGCAAATCGACTGGTCACTGTATGGTCGCTGGATATTCTCTTCATATTATTAAATGTCACTCATGGACGTAGCCAAGGGGGGACGGGGGACGGGGGCCATTCCCCCCTGGACGAAATAAATTCACACTAGATAGAGAATGAGATTCTCTGAAAACCCGACCCTACCTCCCGCCTGGTCAGCAGTATATGGCTAAGGAGCAAAATGTGATTATTTCACACTAGATAGAATGAGATTCTTTGAAAACTCGATCCTACGTTCAGCAGCATATGGCTGAGGAGCAAAATGTGATTTTTTCGACGTGCTCCCCCCTTGAGCAAAATCCTGGCTACGTGCCTGATGTCACTGACCATCTAACCATTAAGTTTCTGTATTGCACATATGCATCAAACTCAATGCTCCTACTTTTCCCCTACTTTTTCCCTGTCTTCTTTATCGATCACAATTCGATCCCAGTAATATTCCAGTAATAGCCGTCCCGCGTCGCGTGCGTTCGTCGTCAGCTGTGCACAGCATTGCACCATTGTCCCTGTTCCCATGGTGCCTCTAACCGCATCTATAGCCTCCTCTAAGCTGCTCCAACTGCAACTGCTCTGTGTTACATAATACGACTGGGGCAAGTGGGAGCAACTTGGAGGAGGTTAGAGGTGCGACGTGAACAGACCCATTGCAGGGTGTGTCGGCCAATTGAGGCCGTCTGGTCAGCGGACTGGGGTGTTTCCTGCGCGTCTGACCTGGGCCCGCCGGCTGGTATTCGACGTCCGTGTAGCCGGCAGCGGCCAGGCAGCAAGTTTACAAACAAGCTACGGGATATGCACTTCGAGCGCTGATTGGTCAGTACGCTCTGTAGATGCCGTCACAGTGTCCGATTGGTCAGCGTGTTGATGACGTCACACCAGAACCAACCAGCAATGACAGACAGGCAGGAAAACAGTGGGAACCGCCATGGGTGGATAATTGTTTTCAAAGCTGCCCCGGCCCAGGCCCGAGGGCCAGTTACGTAGCTAAATTTTTATGAGAGAGGAGCCACGTCAGTATTTAAGTAAAATTTCACTCCTCAGCCAAATGCTGTTGACGGGGGAGGGGAAGGGTTGGGTCGTCAGCAGATTCCCATTTTCTGGTGTGAATTTTGATTGCTCAGGTGGAGGTACATGGTCCCGTGCCCCCTTGACTACGTCACTGCCGAGCATGTAGGGACGCAATTAAGTGGTCCGCACGTGGCAAAGGAAAGGGGCATCACGATTTGGGGCGCCTCTCCTGCGCGGCTGGGCACTAGTGGTGTCAAATTCGGAACCAAAATTTTGGTTACCAAAAAATTGTGTGACCGATTCGGTTACTTCGTCGGTCCAGGCAATAAAATTTTTGGACACTTTTCGGTTCGCCTTAATCTTTTGTTTAAATAGGCTATATCTTAACAAAAATGCAGGTCATATCTTGGACATTTTGGCCTCAACCAAAATCGGTCAATATTGGACAACCAAAATGCTTTCTGTTTGGTATTGGATTGGTTTTGGTCAGGAAATTTTGGGAAAATGACATCACTACTGGGCACAGGTCCCTCGAGTCGTAAGCGCCAGCGGCACCCATTTGGATTGTAAATTATGTCCCCCTTAGACCGGAGATAACAATCCCAACTGTTCCTGCTTCGGAAAATCGAGAACAAGTTTTCAGATCTGCCCGAGGTGCTCACTAATTGGTGGCAGTGTGACCACATAAGCAAAATGGGAGAGAAGGCAATCAATACGAGAGAAATGCGAGACGATATTTACACACTAAAACACTGCTGGAAACTGTCATTGCGAATTGGGATACAGGGTATGCAATTTAAAGCACAACTTTTAAACGTTGTATTTTACCTATATTTGCTACATATAGTCGTACCTTATATCATGTATGCATTTTTGTGCTGGGGTTATATTTGCACTTCTGCATTTTTTAATACAAACTATGGGCTTGCAAACAAAACAAAGTCTTCCAAAAAGTTGTCTCAGCTCCGCCGGGCAACTTTTTGAAGCTGCCCCAGCCATGGCGGGCTGGCGGAGTGGATTCTTCACCCATGGGAACCACCGGTCGGGAGATTCTTGACAAGCATGAGCGAGATATGCGAAGCATACGGAGAGAGCACAACTTTTACAACGGAGAGACTTTGACGGTTTGTCACCCAAAAACAAATTAGAGCTCCTACTTTTTGGTAGAAATATTTCACAAACACAGGGTATAGACATCGCACACCACTTACAGACATTCATTGCACTTTCACACAGACTCAAAACACACATAAACCAACCACAACAGCCATACTTACAGCTCATTCACCACGCTGACCTGCTGTTGCCAGCCTGGGCCTGGGCCATCCCGATCTGTTTGCGAAGATTAGACCGCTCGGTGGGCTGGTAGGCGGGGCTACGTTGATCTGTTCCTTGGCTATGTTAATGTTCAATCTTGTTATTTTTTCCTCTGGAGAGGCGCTTATAATATTTAAGTTTTTTGGCTTTTTTTGCGCCAATCGTTAATGTTTTGTTTGATCTGATGTTCTTTTGTTACCAAAATAAACTGAACTGAACTGAAAAGATCATACCATTTCGTCACGGTCGTGTAAGCCGAAGTACGTTGCTTATAAGTTCATGTTTATCTTCATGTTTTGAAAACCTTATATGCCTGCTTTATTTATTTAGCCTCACGAACGCAAGATGGACAAACAATTATAACTTATTTCACTTAGATTCGAGCTCTGCCAGTGTTGTTAACTTTACCTAGATTCCAACTCCGCCAGTTGCAGTTTATTTCACTTCGATTCAAGTCTCGGTAGGTTTTGCTAACATCAATATGAGAATGTGGAACGGAAAGAAGGAACATAACAACAAGGAACGGAAAGAAGGAACATCACCATTATTCATAAACACCCTTTTATTCACGATGTAGTTTGTATACGATTCTGTTGCATGATGCATAGCTGCATAGCTCTATACCTGACTTAATATTGATCAGTTATAGTAACAACATTTTATCTACGGGTGAGGCTATAACAACTTCAATTTAGATAGACATTATACAAATTACAAAAATAACCTCAGTGTTGTCACCTCAAAGTACAAGGGATATCTATTTTTTAACATGCACATTGTACAATTACAGACCTCCTTCCACCGCGCTGATTGGTTGACTGAGCGCATGACATGAACCCATACTAAGTACTACCATGCACATGCAATTTGCAATTGCACATCTCACCGCCGGCACAGCCGACACCCTGCAGCGACATGAAGAACTCGTTAACAAAGTTTGTCTTGTAATTTGTATTTTCTAACATGTATAAATCAGATTATCAGAGACCTAACTCACTTAACTACATGGCTGATTGATTGACTTACTGACAGAAGCCGTACATCAAAGTCAGCTAGTCGCCTTTTTATGAGAGTTACAGCAAACCCTCCCATGAACCGTGCACACTTCGCGCCGACACAGCTGAGGCGCGTCTCCAAATAGGTCACACGCGACTGACCCACAGACATATCCTGGATCGTGAGCCCCGTCCAATCTGCTTGCACTGTAATGATCCTCTGACTGTTGAGCATGTCCTTACCACCTGCCCCTGCTTCCTGTCACAGCGCGCCAGGCACGTAGCCAGGATTTTGCTCAGGGGGGGGGGGCATGTCGGAAAAAAATCAAATTTTGCTCCTAAAATCTCATTCTATCTAGTGTGAAATCACATTTTGCTCCTCAGCCATAGACAACTATTCTCCTTTGCTAGACAGGTTATTTACTTTCTCATTGATTCACATATCTTCCGTGTTCCATTACTATTAGTTAATATCGGCCAGCAACCCTGTTCTAGCGTCATAAATGCAACTTCCAAAAGTCCTTAATCATAATTGTGTCCATTTAACTTCTCATTAATGACACCACACGGCTGATTGCCACACCGGCAGAAGCCTTTTCAATATAACTCACACACGCTCACACACCGCCGACGAAGCTGACGTCACCATGACGTCACCGCCGGCGAGCGGACTGCGGAACCGTAGCACGGTTGTAAACTTTCGGCCGGGCCCGCCGGCCGCCGAGTTGATGTTTGTGAGTTAGCGGTTAGCGGCCGGAGCCCGAGGGACGCGTTGTTCCGGTTGTGACCGCCGAGGGAGCAGTGATGTGTGCGGCCTCAGCCGGGAAATGGCCAGCCGCCGACACGGTCCCTGATGACTGGAGGGTCGGTTTGAGAATCGCCGCCCATCTACTTCAGCCACTCAATCACACGCCCGAGGACCGGTCGGGGAAAGTTGCAGCGCACACGCCTCTCTCGTTTCGCACGACTCAACCGCATGTGGCATGTAATGCATACATATGAAGCGCTTCATGATTTCCGGGCTGACAAAAGATTGTTGTGTCTTAACTTACTATCTTAAACGTGCAGTACCTACCACACTTCAAATACATTTGTAAATAACCTATGCCAAGACTAATATGTCCAGAACCGATCTCAGCTTGATGCTTGCCCAACGTTTTCACTGATTTAACTTGCGTTCCGCTGTGAGGGCAAAATCTGCGCTGTCTCAATTTTTCTACATAGTTAAAAAATTATGATATATATATATATATATATATATAAACACATACAAATGTATATTGACAAATATATAAAGCATGGCCCATGTCTGATTGATACACCAATTGAGACCCATTAACACGGATCGAGACGTGACGGAACGCAACGCATGAAAAATGCACCCATTTGGGGCAGGTCTATGGCTTTGGATGAAAAGTATTACCCAACAACTCAAATATCTCAATTTTGACCGTTGACCTGACCATGACCTGACATATGACCTTATATCGAAAATTTCACGTCTTCTGAGAAAGGTTTTATTGAAAGCTTTCTGCCACCTTGCGTGTCTCGCTGCGGTTATTGGTTCGGAAGATAACGAGGAGACAGAACCTACGGGGTTAGCAGCGTTCGGCTGAATACCCCAGAATAGTGTTCGGCTGAATACCCCAGCGGATCACGGGTTAAAACGCGCCCTGCAGGGTCTCTGATAATTACATTTCCTGGATATTTGTTAGGTCAGGTCAATATTAAGGTCACCAAAGGTCTTCGAAGTAAGATTTTCTAGATTTAGAATTTCGCTCCGGGTACCCAAAATATCTCAAAAATCGGTATAGCTAAGAGCAAACGGAAATGTAATGGAAAGCTCTTGAAATTTATGTAATCGACCTTATATCCTCAAATTTGAGCTCAGGTGAATAATTTAGGCTTCAGAGGTCATTGAAGGTCATTTTTTTATTTAAAAAAGTATTTTGCTTATGACTTTTTAATTAATCAATGCAAAGAAGTTCTTTGACACCATCATGTTTGCCTCGTCCAGGCACTTTGAATCAAATCAATTTTCACAGGTGAGGTGCAAATGGGAAATTTGACCTCAGGTCAAGAGTCGTACCCAAGTAGGACATGTTACATATTGTGAGACGTGTCTCAACGAGTAAAACATGACGGTACTGTTTTCACGTCTCTATCTTCATTCCGTCGAGAGTTACTGACAAACAAGTGTTGGTAGTCACAACATTGACCCTGACCTTAGGTCACCGATATAAGAAATCCGAGATGAACACATTGTAGCTATCAATAACCTTATGGCATCCTGCAAGTTTGAAATTGATCGCTTTACAGCTGTCTGCATACAACCAAACACTTTTTGGAGGTGAGGTCATTACGTGACCTAGTCTGATGACCTGACCTAAAATGACCCGAGGCCAATATTTTCACACAATGTTATTAGCTTATTTTTGAACAGGTATGCCAAAAACGGCGGCGCTGCGCGTTGCTTAACCTGTGCATGAGGGCAATCGATAATCCTGCAGACAAATCTTAGAGAAGACAACTAAACATATCATATAATAGCAAATTGGTACACAGTGTCTACCGCAACGTAATGCACCATTGCATTTCCGTGCCTGGTAATGGTTATTTAAGCTGATTATGCCGCGCGATAAGTGCTAATCGACTACTTGCCATGCTATGATACTGTGATGGACAATCGCCCTCGAAGTAATCCAAGTAACCGGAATAGCCCGATTAATTCAGTGCAGCTGTCTGCGACACACCGAAGATTAGCCTCGCTCTGGATCGCAGAGGAAGCATTTATCCCTGCTGCGGCCCACTGCGGCCAATAGTTACCGTCTGACCAGCAGAGCATGGCGTCTAAAGCGCAGGCTGAGGCGGCTATCATCAGCAGAGGAAACTCCGAGTAGGAAAACGTCGCTACGAAAGCCGTAAGCCCAGACTGAAAGCCGACTCAAAATGAAATACAAGTTAACATAAATCATCTGACGGCTTGTGAATGAGAGGGAAATAGACATCGTTTTCTAGCGGTGGAGACTGACGCTGACCAACTTAGTGACAGTCACAATGCTGAATGAACAAGACCACGTGCCCGGTTCTTAGGAATGGCTGCACCTCTTTTACATAGTTAGATCTTCTTACATATTTAGAGAGGAAATTCCTCTACCGTTCGTTGCGATATAAAATATGTATGTTGATATCGAGATTATCAACAATATATAATTAAGCACCGCTTATTACTAGGACAAGTTGTTCAGCGTTGTTTCCAACACTAATAATAAAATCACACTGCCCTCACACTCACAGTGTACCGTCATTCAGTGCAACTTTTAAAGCATACCTTTGGGAAATGTTAGTTTGCTCTTTCTGTATCAAAGGGACATTGCCATCTTCCAAAAAGTAGTCAAATATACGCCGCTTGTGGTGCAAAAAATGAAGTAAATGCTGCATAAGACGATTATGACATTTCTTTTTTGCAAACAGTGCTCAGTTTTATAGAAATTAAGCTGATGACGTCATATCAAGGAATGTCGGGTAAGAGAGGAGACCTTGACGCTGCCAAATCATATGGCATACGTGGGCTCATGCTGCCATATAAATGTATCGCGCTCACTTGAACACCGAAGTCCTTTCACTCCACATTTACGGCTCGCGGCGTAGAATCTTAATTAAGCATCGCCAAGCATCAATGCTTGCCATCGGTTTGCAGATTTTGATTATTTGACTTTTGTAGAACCACTTATGAAATAGGGACACAACATACTGATCACCCAGCGATCTGAGAAACAAAACTGTGCGAACCGAACAAGGGACGACCCACTATCAACGGGATTTTTCCGTAGTCAGTTGGCCGCAAGGGACCGCTAGTGAGCCAGGGTGTTATTACGTTGCAAGCAAATGGTACCAGTTTATTTATGTATGGTTTATTACGGTTAGTATTTATGTATTCATCAACAAATAAATACACAAACAACAATTTGCTTGCGACGTCCTGGCTCACTAGCGGTCCCTGGCGGCCAACTGCTGCGAAAACTCCAGCTTTTAGTGCGAGCTGTGAAACAAGTAAATAATACGCAAATATCTCCAAGGCTCACCTTAAAACAAATCGTCTATCATCACTATTTGAAAAAGAGAGACGACGTCATGGCTTTTAACCTGCGCGGCGTACGCGTCTCCAGCCGAACGCGCGGCGTATGGGGGGGTAAATTTTACCCCCCTTTTATCTTCCGAACCAATAACCGCAGCGAGACGCGCAAGGCGGCGATCGAAAGCTCTACACATGAAGATAAAATCGAATGCATACCTCAATTTTTTTTCAAGTTTAGGTCAATGTCAGGTAGGTCGGTTATGGAATATTCGAGATTTATGATGTTAACCCGCGCGGCGTAGGGGTCTCCAGCCGAACGCGCGGTGTAGGTGGGGGTGGGGGTAAATTTTAAACTCCCCCGTATCTTCCGAACACAATAACAGCAGCAGAGATTTCCGCAGGGTCGGCGGGTCGAAAGCTCTCAATGAAGACAAACATTGCGTAATGCATACCCGAAATTTTTCAACCCGTAAAGGGTCAAATGTCAGGTCACAGTTTACAGGAAGTCTAGTGGAAAAGTTCTTCGAGTTAATTGGAGCTTTATGGTTTTGGCAAATACATTCAATTATCAATCATAATGATTTATGACTCATGACGGTTCAATTTGCACATAAAGCTCAATTTTTTTTTTATTTTTGTTTTTTTTTTTTTTTTTTAATTTTTTGGGTTTAAAAGGTTTAACATAAATCTCTTGGGGGCATTAAGTAAAAGTGAATATTGCGGTGCAAGGTCAGCAGTGAAGTGAAATATTGCATAACATTAGGGTTCACAAAAAGTCACTGGTCACCAAGGGTCAACGATTATAAAGGTCTTTGGGTGACACGGATGATTTAACGGGATTATTTTACACGCAAAAATCGATAGCAGCAATCATTTTTACAACTTGACCCAATAAAAGGTCAAGATCAGGTCATCTAAGGTCAAAACTGGAAACTGACTAATATGAATAAACCATGCATGTTTCTAGGTCATTTTTGTCTCATAAATACAAAAAATGATATTAATATATCTGTATCAGGTAAAAAAAAACGTCATTAGCTACCTATGCTTGGAGAGCAATCAGTCACTGAAAAATGAAGATATTACTTTAAGATTTGGTTTGTGTATTTCTTACACTTGGTTCTCTTAAATATATATTCCGGTTTATTAAATACCTTGAAAAATTTCATTTTTTTAAATTACAAAAAAAACTGTTTTTAAATTTTTCGGGGTCAATTTTTTTTGGGGGGAAATCCCATTCAGCCAGTTTGTAGAGAATTAAATTTCCTTCAATATACAGTTTTGCGGGTGCAATTTGCATTTAATCTATGTTTTCTACGATGCATCAAACATTTATCGTTATTCAACCCAAAATGGAATGACATGACGTCATCAAAACGTCATTATCTCCCAAAGTTCTGATTAACTTTCGATGATTTTTTATTAGAAAGACGTCCAAATTGATGCTGCATAAGGTACTAAAATTTTTGACGACGTTATCTGTTCATAAGTTTTCAAGTTATTGAGAAAATACGGGAGGGGGAGTAATATTTACCCCCCCACCCCACCTACACCGCGCGGGTTAAGTTAGTGGTTCAAGTGACCCTGAATAACGGTAACCTTCAAAAACGTTGGTAGACTGATAAGATAAGGCGCCACACGCGCAGCATTAATTACCAGAATATCTAAGTCGAATGAAGGAGTGTGATTAGATACAAAAGATAATTAATTAGGTAAGCACTTCGAACTTCATAGCCGAAATTACCTATATGTTTTCAGAAATCCCAATTTTTGTATTGCATACCAATAGTGCGAATTCCCCTGCCAGCTGTCAAAAGACGGCTCTGCTGCCCGCAGCTACTCTCTCCGGCCTACAGGATTGGCACAATGCCTCCGTTGAAACTGGCTGTGCCTTATCAGCTAGAAAAAGAAAGCCGTGAATTGACGCTATCGACGGCGAGCTGACACCTCTGAGGTTACCGGGAAATAGCCTCTCTCGTCCCTGTGCTGTGCTCTAAATCAAAGTCTCGTAGAAATGGCCCCATGGCAGGTCGAGCGTGGGCTCCAATTTCAGCCAATTATTGGTTCTGTTTTTAATTTTAATAATCCAAATGACAGCTTTTGCAGGTACTTAATTATTACGGTTTTGAATGATTTTACCTTGCTGGAAATACACGGCAAAATCGCGTCGGTATGGCTGGATATCAGCAATTCACAAATAGGTGGTAATTACCCCTATTCACAAATATTATTAAAAAAGAAAAATATGGGTTTACCCCTATTCACAAATAGGGGTAATCAACCCACTTGGAGTGATTTTCGGCGGGGTCATGCCGACTGAGCAGTGAGCAGCTCTATAAGATAGCCTGCAGCTGATTCGTTTCATGGTGGCGCACGACGCACTTATTACACAGGCATCTATCCCAGTATCGGTTTTACTGACCCCGCTCACATGAGTCAGCGAAACCGATGATAAGTACAAAACACGTTATCTTTGACTCTGTTTACGGTTCCTGACAGAACGACACTGATATGATAGGGGACCTGTTTTGACGGGCGCTGGAGCCGGGTCATTTACCATACATTTACGCCAACACTGGCGGTGGACTCGATGTAAGCGGGTCAAGTTATCGTCATTTTTGCATAAGCCAGCTCATCATAAATTTACGGTAACAGCCGATCGACCAGGAGCTATTAAAGGGGAAACGTCAGTGTGTGTGTGTGTGTGTGTGTGTGTGTGTGTGTGTGTGTGTGTGTGTGTGTGTGTGTGTGTGTGTGTGTGTG